>PVHP010028926.1:0-22729 GCA_004024765.1 Zapus hudsonius | reverse complement strand
TTTCTCAGAAATGAGACTGATACGGGTTGTTGCTAATTAATAATTGTAAGCAACACGGGGGAGAGAGAGAGAGTTTTGGAATCCTCCCTTCGCCCTCCTCCTACTCCAAGTTCTTGTCCTCTAATGCCAAAGAATTGTACACAGGGACAGAATTAAATTTTAATTACACATTTATTTTAATTTAGTAGATTAGAAAAAGAGGAGTTGGATGGGGAAATTGGATGTGGGAAGTCATAGTTTTCCTGCCACCAGTGTGGGGAAAACACGTGTCAGAGAGTTTACAGAGCTTATACTATTTAGTTAGATAAACAGCCCAAGAAAAGATAACAGAAAGCTCCCTTTATGAGAAAGAGAGGTTCATGAGAGAAATGTCTGGAGCCTGCCCCCCTAACCCAGCCATCAGCTGGGGTAGGGGTACAGGCCTTACCTCACTGAGGCCTGGGTCAGCAGTCATTCTACTCCATTGCCATGTGGGGGAAGAAGAGGGGCCACTTCCTCTAGGGAAGCTAGTTTTAAGTCTTCCCCAGGTGAGTTAGAGGGACAGCTGATTGGTTCATATCTGACCAATCAGTTTTAGCACATAGGTTGTAGCTCTAACTAAACACCTCCCATTCAAGGGGAGGGGCTGGAAGGGGAGGGGTGGTCCCTATACACACCTGACTGTCACAAGACTCAAAAACAAAAAAAAAAAAAAAAAAAAAAAAAAAAAAAAAAAAAAAAAAAAAAAAAAAAAAAAGAAAAATCAAGAAACATGTTAACATGCACACAATCAACAGTACATAATAGGACAGTACATAAGACACTTTTTCTAGAATCGTTAATTAATTTTTAAGTCTGTATTTTAGTTAACCTACAACAGTTTGACTTAAAATCATTTTCTATTTTCATAATTATAGTAAGAAAAACTAACCATATGGTGTTAATATTTTAGAAGCTGTTTCATTAACATGAAATGTGCACTGATATTATTAGTTTAAAAATATTTTTATTTATTGAGAGAGAGGCAGATAGAGAGACAGAGTGAGTACTGGTGCATCATCAGGGACTTTCACCACTACAAACAAACTCCAGGCACATGTATCACTTTGTGCATTTCTGGCTTTAAGTGTGCCCTGTTGTGGTAGTTTTGAATAAATGTCCCCCAAAAGAATTAAGGGTTTATTAAAATTGTAAATTGTCTCCAGCAAGTTCTGGCTAGAGGAAGTGCGTCACCTTGGCCAGATCCTAGGGTTCAGCCCTAAGGTATTTCTGGGGTGGGTCTGGAATTTTAGCTATACATATGCAAAAAGCAGTCTGAGCTCAAACCTGGAGTTCCTTTTGTCAGTTTGGAGTGTGCTTGCTTGGTGATGGTGGTGGGCCTCTGTCTCTCTTTCTCTCTGCTTGCTTCTGTGAAAGGGGACCACCCTTTCCTTAACTTCTTTCCCTGGATCTGTTCAATAAATATTTTTCTCCCCATAATCGTGCGTGGTTTGGAGATTCATCCCAGTGGCGTGTGGCTGACCAGGACCTGTGGTATCAAACCCAGACTGTTTGGCTTTGCAAGCAAATGCTTTAACTGCCAATCCATCTCTCCAGCCCAGATATTATTAGTTTTAAAGATAAAGGAAAAATTCACAAAATATATTTCAAATACATTGCTTGGATCAGAACAATTTTTTTTTATTTTACCACAAGTGCAAAACTTTCACATATGTCTCAATTATATAATATAGTTTGGGGATTTTGATGATACTAAAAATGGAGCATATTTATATATTTATTTATCCAAATGTTACTCCATCCTATTCATGGATATCCTTTAATGAAAATAGAGTAAATATCACAAAAGTAGAATAAACAGTGGGTTATTAAATGTTTCCCTCAATTGTTATGCTGATGATAAATAAAGCTTATTAAGGATAAGGCTATTTTAAGAAAATTACATCCATAAGATAGTATCAGGATCAGGAGCTTAAAATCTTAACTATGAGACTTAATATAAAGCTAAATTATTAATTTAAACAAATGGCCATTCAAAGATTCATAAATCAAGATATCACTAATTTCCTGTGCAATACTTACTCACTAGGAGAGAAATTCTATGGGTTAGTATGAAATTAAGTTTCTTGACATGAGAAGCAAGATATTCTTTTAAATGCCAGAAGCATTGCTAATATCTCATTTGAAATGTAGATTTTATTTTTAATTTTGACATATAGATATCACATCTTGGTTAGCAGAAGGAGTTATTCCCTGACTGACAATTCATTGACAATTGTAAGCAGATGATATTTAGAGCTGTGTCTATTATCTTATTTTCCATGTCCAACATTTATGAGCAGCTTCTTTATCATTAAAAATAGCAAGGGAGTAAGGAAGAAGAGCTAGAAGAAAGATACTGTGAGACCTTACGGACAATGAGGAGATATTATCTCTGAAGCATCAGCTTCTGTCTCAGGATGCTTTACATGTGCCAGAGCACTTCTTGGTGGATCCACTCATAAGGTTGGTAAAGGAATATAGGGAAAATTAAAGCTATCAAGTGAGGCATAAATGCAGTAGGTGAAAAAAATGAAAATCTTGTCTCATTCATCCATGTCATTATTTTTGCAGAATTGCCATTTTAGAAAATGGACATCTCTATTATTAGGAAAAGAAGGTAATAAACATCGTCATATTTCAAATATTATGACAATCACTCAAGGTTGTTCTGTCTGTATCACGGCTTCCTTTTGTCCTAGAGAAAATGAGACTATTTCCTTGCAATTACTAACAAGAAATAGCAATGTCTGAATAATGTATAGAACTATGAGGAAGACATTTGTTATTTAAATGTATTCCTTTGCTGTGCAGGTGTGTCAGTCAGCTCCATGGCTTCTCATGCCAGCCACATGTCAAAGCTTTTCATTGCTATTCAGCTCCAGGACTCAGGCTCAACTAGCCAAAGGACTTGTGCACTGGCCGCTGACAGTTGATTTCAGAATCAATATATCAACAAATGTGTCCCTTATGATCATTTCTCCCAAAATGTTTTTTTCTAGGTTCCACATTTTAGTACACAGACTTCCTCTCATCACCTTTAGACTAGATAGACTACATGGGCCATCACTGTCTCCTCTTCTAATCTTCATCCTTATTCTTAACCATTTATTATATTCTGTAACCAAACATATCTCCCGATGTACACTATCACCACACCTTGTAAACATTTATTCTGCTTTACTGTAGTCTCCCTTTGCTTTCCTCTTGCTTCCTCTGGCCTATTTCCCTTCAGAAGTTATATTCCTTAAGAGCATAATCTGGGTTAGAAAGCCCTCTCACACCTTCCAATGGCTCACATCACATATACACAAATACTAAGTCCTTATAATAAAAATATATATATATAGAATACAAAGGATAAAATTCAATGTTCCTGTCCTCACTAACAAGGCATTTCATGTTCCAATCCTAATGCTTGGTTGTTTGTATCTTAAACAGCTTTTTATGTTCAGCATGGCTCAGGCATCCAGACCTCCAGAGCTTTCTCTGAAATGCTAAAGAAGTTCTATCCATCCCTGATCTGAGACTATTTACTTCTTATGCTACCAGGTGCACTCTGCTACCAGATGTTTTATAATAATGAATGCCTCAGTTAGCATCTCTCTACAGAACATCGTCTCATCCAAGAGCCTTGCCAGCCCATGCATCACCCAATCTTAAAGCAAAAGTCCCTCTCCTGTTTTGCTTGCTTATTCACTTGTTTTTTCTCTCTACTAGAATATAATGTCATAAAAGCTTCTCTCTTTGTATTCATTTTCAGAAATACTAACTCGAATACAATTAATATTAATTCCATGTGGAATTAACACAGACTTTTTCAGAACAGGCTGGTTGATCAAATACTTCATTGTTTTGAAATATTTGTGAATTTTCAATAGAAAAATAGAGAAATTTTCATTGAAATATTGTTGGCACTTGACTTTTTTTCATAGAATGCTATTCTGAGACTAAGATGATAGTCAGCATCCTTTCAGAGTCTCCTGACATGATATTTCAAGATTATTGATTTAGATTGAGTAAATGGCCAAAGAAAGATTTATAAATCTTTGAATCTTTTTTTATGCTTTTAACTACCTAGTACTACTATTTAGTTAACTTGAGAAATGATGTAAACAGTATCTACATATACAATAATAACAACCAAAACATAGTTGAAAAAGAGGAAGGGATTAATAGGCACCTGAATGAGTAGGTGTTGTGGACTGGAATGGAATAATGGGAATGATGATGTGCTGGGAATGATGACTGGTATTTGTGGAACAAAATACACACACACACACACACACACACACACACACACACTCAATTTATTTTAAAGCTATTCATGATGGCTAATGTGGCAGTGATGAGAACTGGAGAACTGAATGTTTGTAGAATATACCTTTCTCTTCTGCCTAAACCCACTGGTAGAGTACCTGGAGAAATAGGAGAGATCTCAACTATTTGCCCCAGATTTAAGCACTTAATAGACACTGGGTCATGAGGAAGTGGAAATGATTGCTGCTTTATGGTGTCAGTTCAGCACATAGTAGATAGAAAGTGTGGTATGTAGAGAGCCTGAGCAAGAACACCCACCATCCCCTCACCGTACCTCAAAAAGGACTATGATTGGACATTATTTTATGAGGGGACATGCTTCTTTTATTAAATTATGTTGTATTTTCATTAACTTATAGCAATCAGTGTATCAAAATATAGTTTAGGACAAGAATTATGCCTACTCAAACAACTGAGATCATTTTTAAAAGAAAGTAGATGACAAATTAATAGGTATTAGATGCAAAAAGTAATTTATTTTCAGATAAAATATTTTTATTCCATTTTTACTATCAAATAATTTTTATTTATTTTAATTAATAAGCAAGAATTTTGTTTATAAAAATTTGATCTCATAAACAAATGAAGTAATGTAGTTTTCACACTCTGAGAAGAGGGGAGATGGGAAAGCTAAGATCTACATCATTTTATAAAGACTGAAAGAAAGATAGCATGTTTCAGTTAGCCTGGAGGACAGATTTTAGTGACTTATTGAGTTGCATGTTGAACTGATTAATAATAATGTATACAGCACATCAAAATTTCAAAAATACATTACCACAAAATTTAGCATATAACTCTTTTGACTTTATCTTTCTATAATGCACATAGATTTGAACATCACATTGAATGCTATAACTTGTTTTATTTACATAATGTGACCAAGTTAAGAGTTATGAGGGGGAATTGATTATATATCCATTCTATTTAAAGTGATATTATGAATCTAGGTTATAACTAAGGGCGGGTAGGTGATAGTATATCCATCCAGAACTTATTCAAATGTACATTTTGAATGTAAATAATAATTGTATGCTAATTATTCACATTGTGCACTAATTTTTCAGGATTGAGATTAAATCTAGTGCCACATACTTTCTCAGCCAAAAACCTCCTGCTAAGCTTATTCTTAAATCTTTCTTTACTTTTTATTGAGACAGCAGTCTAGGCTGATCTAGAACCCACTCTGCAGCCAGGGAAGCCCTGGACTTGTGTTCCTCCTACCTCACTTTCCCAAGTAACTGGGATTAGAAGAATGTGTCACAAATTTTAAACAAATTTACAAATTTTAGCAAAGCCTTGATTCTAAACTGTGTACATGGTAAATTTAACTTTGTGAAAATTTCAACAAAAATGTAATTTATCAAAACCAATCTGATTATCCTGATTTTATGCTTATAGCAGTAGTTCTCAAACTTTTGTATGCAAACTATGTCTTGAAATGTCGATTTATTATACTCATAGATACCATGACCTTACCATGTTGTTATTAACATTGTTATTCATGTGAATAACATGAGTATCTATCTGAAACTATCTAGTATATCTGAAACTATCTGGTATATGTAAAGAAACACGGGCTTATAGGAAAAAAATAAATGTTTTAATTAGAATGAGATTACAGCTGAAATACAAGTATTTTGCTTAAAAAAATAAAATTAGGGTTGGAGCAATGGCTCAGAAGTTTAGGTGGTTGCCTCCAGAGCCTAAGGACATGATTCAGTTTCCTAGTACCCATGTAAGCCAGATGGACAAAGTGGCACATGCATCTGGAGATCGTTTGTATTGGTTAGAGGCCCTGGCATGCCCATATTCACTCTCTCTCTCTCTGTTTTCTCTCTGATTATCAATAAATAATAAATAAATAAATGAAATATAAAAAATAAAATTAATTTCCATAACATTAGAAGAATATTTTTATTTATTCATCAGATTATTAGTCTATAATGGTGCTCTTCATCAGTGATATGAAAGAAGCCCAAGACATTTGATAATCACATCTCTAAGAATGAACTATTATTTTTATTTATAAGAATTTTGCATTCTGATATGATACATATACCATAGTATTTCATTACTATCAAAGAACTGAATTTAATTTATGAATACAATTTATGAATATTTGAAGATACTTGCTTAAATGCATTTTTGATCAATATTGCAGTTACCATCTCATTGCTGGGACAAACACCTCACCAGCAGCAGTAATGGGAGGAAATGGTTTATTTTATGCCTACAGAATCCAGTATAAATTGCATCAAGGTTTAAGAAGTTGGCCATTCATCCACAGCAGAGATGAGCCCGCAGACAGTAAGCAGAAACAGCAAGAGCTTAAAACTGGTTCTGTACACACCTTAGGGCTAGACTCAAGATTCACCCCCAATGACACACCTCTTCCATCAGGGTTCTGCCAACTGGGTTTGTAAGTAAGAAACTTAACCTTAATTAAAAATCCCTGAGGCTATGGGGGATAGTTGCAGTTACTACTCTTTGATGGGAAAAAACATCCATCCATAAGTAGTTTATGGGAGGAAAGAGTTTCTTTTAGGATTACAGAATCCCAGAGAGAGATCACTGGCAGCCAGCAAACAAGAATGGCCAGAGCTTAAACTACCTCTATACACAGCCTATGGCTGTACTAAAATATTATGCTCCCTGTGACAACCTCCTCCAGGAGGATACTAGAGATTAAGTTACAAGTTTAATCAAAAACTCTTCAGGCTATGGGGGACATACATTCCACCCTTGGCCCCTAAGGACTCACAATAGCTTCATGATGCAAATTTTACTCAGTTCAACTTCTTTACCAATTTAACATTGTTCAAAAGTCCAAAATCTAATCTGAGATTAAAGACTATATCTTAACTGTAAACCCTATAAACTGAAAACACAAGTTATATACTTCCAACATGCAATGGCACAGAGTACACATTTCCATTGCAAAAAGGCAGAACAAGGAAAGGCTGGTTCAATGCGAAATCAATAACCAGTAGGCAAACATCAAACTTCTGTAGTTTAAATTGTGACCAGTGATAAAATATCTCTAGATTCCAATTCTGCTCTTCCAGCTAGGTTGAGAGCCTAGAAAAAATTGCATCCCAAGCCATCAATGCTTCATGACTGCTGTTCTGCATTCCTGGTATATGCTAAACAACCTCAGGTCTCATTGCAAACCATGGTTTATCTTCAAACTTCATATAATGACCTTACTTGGCCTCTACACAGAGATTTCAGTCCTGTTTCCCACTGCCACATCTGAACAGTTCCTAGAATTGGTTCCTCTCCATTCCATGGTTTTATTGGGTCTCCACACAGAGATTCTAACAACCCTACTTCACTTTTCCTTGGAGTTATTTCCATAAACAAAGCCAAATGGCACATTTGATGACCCTTTCTATCTATCATTTGTTATACTCCATATTATCAGGTGTCTTATAATATTTGGGAATTTATGTGGCAATAGAGCTTGAATTGAAGAGTAGAACACTCTTTTACAATTCTACCTTCAAGCCTCCTATTTGCAAAAGAATTTTAATTCCTACTCATTTGAATCTTGTATGGGTGGATTTCACCTCAGACATCTTTTCCATTATACCCTTAATGGTGGTAATCATCTTAACAATTGCTGCTTAAGTAACCTAAAACCAGTTTTTGTGATGGTAACTTCAAACTTCAATTTTGATTGAAGTTTTCCTGTAATAAACCATGCATCTTTTATATCTTTTTGTAATATACCTTCCACCAAGCACACCGGTCATTACTTTTGAAATCAACCTTGATTAAACTCTCAGGGACATGGATTAAAATAATGCAGCAAGCCTCTATGCCAGTATCTCAGTTCTAATAAAGTTCTTTCTTTCCCTTTGAAAGTTCATAAGCAATTCCTTCATAGTGCACAGTTCTCTCTGGGTTTAGAATTTTCAAAGTATCATAAGAATGGGCCATCATATTCTGCTTATATCATTGCAAGGCTTCTCCAGTCCTAAGTGCCATATCTTTCCACAATTCTCTCACAAACATGTTATAAACACCAAAATTTAAATTGGAAAATTCAACACAGCAATGGACCTGCTTCTCAATCCCTATTATCTCTTCAAATTACTTTTGCATTTCTGACACACAGCACATGAGCAAAAGACTCTGAGAGGAAAAGGCTCATTTCACACATATAAAATCAAAGAAAAGTTCCATAATGATGAAATAAGCTGGCTCAAACTTCCATAGATCCATATTAGAGAGAGACTACCTTCTAGTGACCTTGTTGCTGGAACAAGCACCTGACCATAAGCTTATGAGAAGAAAAGGTTTATTTCAGGCTAATGAAATCCAGGGAAGCTCTCATCAAAGCAGAAGAAGATGGGTCACTGCATCATACATACACAGCAAGAGAAAAAGAAACCAACAGAAACCAACAAGATGCATGAAAAGCCAGAGCTCAAAATTGTCTTTCTTTGTTTCTTAGGGCTGGTCTCAAGATCCACCCTAGTGACATATCCCTACAGGGTTCTACCCACTGAAGACTTTGGTAGGTAGCTTAACCTTAATCAAAAATCTCTGAGGCAATAAGGCACATGCAATCAAGCCACCACAATAATATATTTCGAAGTGTTGAATACCATAGAATTAGAAGAGAATTCTTCTCATTACCCACAGGAAAATAAGTTATAAACATCCTTTCAATATATCAAATGAAAGCTGACCATTTCATATGAAATTGGGAAATTTAAGTGTTTAGTGAGATAACTATCACCCTTTCTCAAAGAACCTCTTACCTATTTTCTTGGGACTTTAACAGTCAGGATACCAGCCTAAATTCAAATTTTGTGATTTGCTTATACTAAAGCTAAAATACCAAGAAACTATGAATGGGACTACCTGAAATTCCTTTCCATGATTTTATTTACTGTCTTTGGAAAGGTAAGAATAGAGACCTATTTTCTTTTAATGCATTCCTCCCTTTCTTTTGTTCCTTTTTTTTTTTTTTTGCCAGAGTCTTATGTACCTCATGCTGGACTCAAATGTACTATGTAACCTAAGATAACCTTGAACTCTTATTCCACTTTCTTCCACCTCCTAGTTCTGGGATCATAGTCAGGAGCCATTACACATAGCCTTCTTAAAGGCTTTTTATTTCTGGCACCACCAGGCATAGAGCAGATGACTTATACTCCAGACACTGTTAGATAACAATTGGACAATATTTATATATCTATTCTCAAATTTATTTCTTTATTATCCTACATCTGATCCCTATTTTTCATTAAAATATTAAGCTTTTACTATTATAAGTGAAATATAAAACGAGTAAAAGGTTGAATACAGCCTGCTATTTTTCAAAGGTGCTAAATATGAACACCTGAAAGCAAGCTCCTTCAAAAAGTGTGTGAAAAGGTCCCCAAAGGCAAATGTCCTCACTAACCTTACACAGTTCTCAGCAATCACAACGAGACAGTTTGGTCTATAGCCTATCTACTCAGTCTGCTAAGAACAAAACAAGAAAGCTGTTAAAACCCAGGAGGGAACTTGAAAAGACTGGGATTTTCTATAAAGGGGGCATTGAAACAGCTATATTTGAATTTAGTTTTATTTATTTATTCATTTATTTATTTTTCTTCCCCCAGTGACTCAGGAAAAATACAGTGAGATTAATAAATTGGAAGTTAAGATACCTATGCTAATATTCCTTTATGATCTAGCCACTTTTTAACTGTTAAAACATGCAGAGGATAAGCAGTTCTATTCACAAATTAAATTTTAAAAAGTTGTTTTTGTTGGACCATGATCAAATCTTAATAGAGTATGGCTTTCCTTAATGCAGAAAACTGCTTATTAAAGACAAGAAATGTTGTTAGTGTGTTTTTTTAAATATATATATTTTCAAATCTACTCCTCTGGTCTTCAATTGAAATCCACATTTACACCACTTAATATGACACTGAAATTATAACATTACAGCTTTTTATCATTCAATATCATTTATAATGATTCCAGAAGTTATGAGCCAAAGTTTCTTGTTGAAAAGAAAAAAAATAGGAACAAAAAAAAGAGTAAAAAGAATAAGGGAATGTGAGAGAAGAGAGAAAGGAAGGAAATCTAGAAGAAAAGAAAGAACAACCGTAAATCAAAATCCATTGATTCTAAACTATAGTGTTCCCATTTGATACAGTCTTATCATCAAACTGATAGGAATAATTTTAGAAGCTTTAATTTTGAAAAGACAACCTATGAAGAATGGTGCAAATTATCCTTTTATACTCCCTTCTCATCCATGAACATTAAACCAACAAAATTTTTCCTATGCTAATTATGATATTTTAAGAGACTGAACGTTCTCTCATGGTTTGGAGAACGAAAAACTATACTTGCTAAGAAAAGGTCACCTTTTTAGTGAGGTGACTTGACTACTGAGAAACAAGAATGTTCGTTTTCTTTCTCAACTTGAACATAACATCTTTTACTTTATGAAGAGACACATTAAAACATGCACATGTAGCCCAAAGTCCTCCGCCTCTTCTACTTCTCTCCTTCCATCATTTATTCTTTCAATATGCTTTTCCACCTAAGGCTCCAGTCATTATTGGCTCATTACTATGAAATATCCTTCTCCTTCAGTATTTGAAACTATTGAGGGGACTTTGTCCAATTCAAATATGACATTGCCATGGTATATTTTTCTATCTGTTTTAATTAGTGAAAAAATTCCCCCTTCCTGTTTTCCCATGCCTTTTTTGACAACATGATCTATTCATATTCTATTTAGTACTTTCACAGTTTGTGAGGACTATATTTTACATTTTAAAGTTATGTTATCTGCCCAACTACAAATGTCCAATGTATATTTGTGCCAAAGTGTACTTATACAATATAACACAGTTGTTGTTAAAGAGATTGCTCTGGTGGGTTGTAGACATTTTCTTAGTGGTGTAGGCACTGGGAAACTCCTCATGCTCTAGTAAATAACTACTCAGCCATGCTGATGCAAGCCACCCTAAGGAAACTCAGAAAGTCTCAAGGGGTGAGAGCATGGCATGGAAGTAGAAGAGAGAGTTAATTAGGAATGGGCGAGGAAAAGAGAGCTAGTGGGTAGTGAGTATGATAAAAATATGTTATATACATGAATGAAAATGTCAAAATACAAATAAAGGAAAATGAAAATTGATCTATGTACAAATAGATCATGAATAAATGAAAACTTCTGCTAAAATAATAAATAGTCATTTGTTGAATACACGGTGCTATAGATTTGAGGCAATTGTGCAATCTTAATTACATATATAACTGCTAATACACACACACATTTTTGTCAACCCTGGAAATTATTGGAGTTTAGTAATTATTCCTAAAACTTTTTCTTGGTCAAAAAAAGACAATATTGATCAATTTCTATTTCTGTTTGGACAGTAGTGTGCCTTGGATATATAACATAATGTATTAATTAATTCATCTTTGTGAACTTAAATTGCTGTTCAGCTACTCTCCAGTTGCAGACAATAGAGATGATAGTACCTAATTTATATAGTTGTTAAGAACCATAAAGGTGTTAATAAATGGAAAGCACCTGAGTGGATCAATGTAATAAACTCTTAATAATAAGAATAAAGAGCCACTTATCAAATTAAGGACAATGTTGCCACTACTTGAGGGGATATTGAAGATAGCTGAAATATCACAGGGTTTTTGCCATTTTATCTTCATATTCCAGATTTAAATATGCTTCTCAGTAAATGAATTTCTTAAAAATTCTTCTGATTTTTACATTTTCTGTCATATAATAAGGTAAAATGGAATACATTTTCATTCAAACTTGCACAAACTTCATCAGGCAGTTCTTGTACATTCTCTTTCCCATGAAAACTGACATTATCTCCATGTGCCACAGAAAACAATAATTAATGCAAAATTGATCTCATTTGAAAATGAAAATATTAAATTTTTGGATAGAGACCATCTCTAAAGTTCACAGAGATGTGATGCACCAATATACAAGGGCTCCAAATCAAATGTCTTACAATTTTCTTTACATAACTGTCTGAATTCCTCTCTTCATGAGAACAGGGCTGGCCTCGAGGCGATGTTGAGTGGACTGTTGGAAGCATGGTGGTAGGATGTGGGATTGGGATGGTGAACAGAGAATGTTTCAGAGGGAAGTGCCATGGACAAAATGAGGTGGACAAATGATAGAAAGTGCTGTGCTATGAGGTGACTTTTGAGACCCCATAGGCAGAAAGATCAGGCTTATCATTTTTTTTTTCATGGAAATGCATTCTAAGCAGAGCAATGGCAGGACAGAATCCCAAACAGAAAACGAGGGCACATGTGTTTTTAGCACAGTACGGCAGACAGATGCTGTGGTTAGGCTTGAATGAATGAAGATAGGAGTGGAACTTGATAATGTGGACAAAGGACCCATGGCTCAGGGTTTGAATTTAGTGAGCAGCCATTGGGGGGCTTTAATATAGTCGTGTACACTTTATTATGAATTTCTACTGTCCTGGAAACAATGGATTTGATGCGTCTAGATGAATAGCTGTTTTCTGGTCCAGAAATAATGTAGCCATTGTCTAGTGGGGGTGCAGCAAATGTGGAGAGAAAAACAATTAATTCATGTTCTGAAAGTAGAGTCATGGACTGAGTGTTGGATTTCTTCATGTAATATATATATATATATCATATATATATCCAATATATCCAATATATATCTCAGGATCTACTGTAGGCATAGGAAAAGTCTAAAACAGGTAATATAATATCTTTTGGAATAAGAGGATGTTTGCATGCTATCTCTAGATAGGGAGATTTAAATCCAAAATAAATGAACTAATAACACACTCTACAAAGCTAGTGGAATACAGCCCAAAATTTTCTATTTGATTTATCGGGTTGAGTTATTGTCATGGAGCTTATTTCAGATGGATGTTGTAGTCAGCTTTCTAGTTTCTATGAAGAAAGAACCCAAACAAAAAGGCTTGTGGAGGAAAGGGTTTATTAGGCTTACGGACTCGAGGGGAGACTCCATCCTGGCAGGGAAAATGAAGGCATGAGCAAAAGGGTGGACATCACCTCTGCCACAGCACTGAAAACAGTAGCAGGAAGGTTTGCCAAACACGGGCAAGGGGAAACTGGCTATAACCCCCATAAGCCCTTCCCCCAAAACACAGCTCTAGCTAGGTTGTAAAACCCAAACTGTCATCAGGTGAGGATCCATCAATCTGAACACATTCATTTGTTTGTGGGGGACACCTGGATCAAACCATGATCATGAGCTATTTTTTTCAAAAGTTTATTACTAACTAAAGTTCAAGAATCTTTATAAATGGAAATGAGTATGTTTCTCAAGAATCATTCATCAAAAGATAGGATAGAAGCTGTCTCAAAAATGGGCAATGTGATGCACTTAATTTATTTTTTATTTTTCTAACTAACCCATAATTCCTGAATTCTTTGTATGTATGAGCCAGCAGGTCAGCACATGGAGAAAGCTCCACCTATAGAGATTTGATTACTGAAGCAAACTGCTTAAGTGAACTACAGAATGGATTTATAAAGAAATTGAGGGGAATGGCAATTTCATAGGCACATCTTTTATATAGATTTGATTTGACTGTGTACCTGTGTGTGAAAGAGAATTTAAGTGGATATAATAACAGTTTCAAGAAGGAGCAAGATTCTGTTACTTGCATTTTATATGCTGAATGGCATTATTGAATACTTTACATTGTGTTAAAAATGACAACTATGAATCAAGGAAAACTTCATGCTTGGAGTCTTATCTTTTACATTGTTTAAACTAGTAATTTTCATAGAGTGCTAGAGAGGAGGTTGGAAGTCATCATTAACTTTCCGTTTACAAGAACATGACCTTTTCTTTACTTCTAAATCTCTGGGCTGCTTCTCTAGTTTTTAGTTAATGTTCTCACAAGGAGGTAATTGAACACTGTTCTGTTAGGTGTGAAGTTCAATGGAGACAGATCCATAAGATCAATGATTGTGAACACAAAGAGTATCCTATCTCTTTACAAAGCTAATAAAATCCAGCCTAGAAATTTCTATTTGGTTTATGAGGCTGAGTTTTCTTATTTCTATTAAATTCAATCCTTTATTCAAATCATCTTCAAATATGTAGAAGTTGGCAAGGTCCTGAAATTTTTATATAATAATATAAACATGGTACACATGTAGGTTGCTATGATTCCCTTCACCTTCCATTTGAATGTAACACTCGTCATAACAGTCAATAATGAATATAAAATGTTAACAAAGTACAATATCTTCAGAATTTTTTTTCATATAAAAGTTAAAAGATCTTTAAACCAGTAATGCTAAAACCAAACTGAAACCTTTCGCAGAGACATCTGAGGTACTTTGGTTGACAACAAATTAAATGAAAACAGTCTTGACCGTCTGAGTGAGCTCTGCATCTGATGACTCAATTTGTTCACTGGAACAAAATATAAGGATGGATATTTTATAATGTAAACATAGTTGATTAAGCACAAAAAACTACACAACACCAAAAAAGATTTCAGAAGCAAAATATGTGACAAACTAAAAACACTCACAATAGAGGATTTATGTGTTAAGGCATAGAGAAAGAACCAAGCAAAATTCAAATGATATAAACCCAGATCCACAGGCTTTTCAAATGTCTTAAATGTCATTTGTTAATGAGAATGATGGATATATCTACTGTTTCTATATAAAACAGTAAAAAACACGAACACTATTTTACCCATGTTATACCCAATAATTTTGAAGTATATGAAAAGAGTTTTTTTTTTCCTTTTTATGACAAAAACCAGAATAAAAAAGGAGATTCTCTGAGCTATGCTATTGGAGTATCAGTATCATTCTTTTATTTTATATATGAAGAGGAATAACTTCAGATTCCTTCGCCCTTCTTTCTCTTCTCTTCTTTCTCCCTTCCCTTGGCTTCCCTCCTGTTTCTTCTCCCTTTATCTCTCCCTCTCGTTTCCAGCACTGTTTTCTGTTCTGTCCCTTTTCCTTGTGGTACAATGCTAATGACTGATTGGAGAGAGCACATGGTTCTCACACATAGTTACAATGGCATCATTTTTACATATTCAATCATTTAGCTAAAAAAACTGAGTAGATATAAAGGAGAGATTTAATAAACTAAATAGCACTGCAGACTGTTTTATGCACACATGTATGGATACATGTATTCATAAGGTGGTGTATGTATGTTTGTATAAGATGGTGACATTTGATATCAACCTGTGAGAGGGACCTGGGGTAAGAAAGAGAGAGAAACTCAAGATGTAATCTGAAGGATGAATAATGAGGCTAAGCTTGGAATACTGGGGGTGGAAAAGAAATTGTACCTACTAAAGCCTGCTGATACACACTAACCCCTCAAACCTCAAATATTAGTACACACACAAACCATTGAATTCTTACGCTCCCTTTCTTTCTCCACAGTAGAAAAATAGGACTTATACTCTCAACACGTCATACAAAATTTTTCCTGATCTCATTCTAACCTGCTCATACAATTTCATCTAACTCCTGCAAATTCCAAATACATATAATTCCCAAACATGAGACCTTTCCCTTTTATAAACACTATACATCACTTCTCTCTCACTTGAAAATCTCCTATAAACAAGCCTTCGCTGCCCACCCAAATCATGCTGGAAGAGAAACAGGAGTAAGAGAGCTTGTCATAAGCAGTTAGTAACCTATGTGCAAAGAGGGGACAAAGAGATGACACCCTGTTCACCCAGGCAAAACCAGAACTTCACATCTAATCCAGTTTCATCCACCATTGAAAGGAGAAAGATTTCTTATTGGCCTGGATATATTTCTGCTTGCTTCTTACCTTTCTTTCAGCCCTGAGTACTTCACTATTTTATTTCTTAGTCTTTCCTAAGCTATACCTCATTGTAAGGGTGAACGGCTTATACCCCCATGATCTTTGCTTACTTTGTCATGAGCTCTCAGGTCCTGCCTTCCACATATGTGAATGGAAGACTTTGTACACCCATGACACATGCTCCACTTCCCGTGTGTGTGTGTGTGTGTGTGTGTGTGTGTGTGTGTGTGTGTGTGTGTGTGTGTATTTCTTCTAAAACTTTTGGCATGGGCTCTCAGGTTCTGTCTTCCATGTCTATGTGTAATTGTTCCAGACTTTTCTAGATACCAATTTTCCTTAAGTAAACCTCGTAATTTACAATTTCTTCTTAAATAATCTCAATAATTTATAATTTACCCTTCTTAGAGTCCATTTTATTAAGTCTTTGCTAATTGGATAAGGACATAAAAGTTGGGGTTCACAGGTCCTTCCTGAGCCCCTAAATCCCACATGAATTCTGCCTTACCATTTGATGACCTTGTATTTGTTGTCAGCTCAAGTATCAGTCCCTTTATAGAATGATCTCTTATATTTCCATGTGAACATGCACACATTGGAACACCCATCATTTGAATTTATCAAGAAATACTTCTTCGGAAAAAAAAAACAGCTAAATGAAATAAAATGGCTAAGCTATATTACTAGTGAATGTTGGCTCTCTAAGTAGTGGAGGTCACACTAACAATTAAATATAAATTAAATGCCAAGTTTCTGATTATGTTAATCAATCATTAAATATATTAACTAAAATTAGATTTAATAATAGAACTAGTTTCCGTTTTGCTAATAGGACTATTTTTTATTAGACAACTGTAAGATTTTAACTTCTTATTGAATCCAAGCAAATTAAGCATTTTCCTGAATAAGCCATCCCTTCATCTCACCTTCAGTATATGCTATTATTGGAAATCAGGGAAAAGTATTTATTTTCCAAAGTATAAAAGAGAAAATATGTTTTAGAAAAGAGATTATATTTTAATAATCATTCTCTCTGATTCTGAAGAGTAGCCAAAGGGTAGAAAAAGCAATGCAAAGTAAGATGGAATGATGATTTATTTATATTTTATATTAATTTTTTAAAAAATGGATAGTAAGCAAAAGAAACAAAACATTTACCTATTTATGTTTGTGCTATACAATTTGTAGAAGAGATAATAGCATCAAGAATATTGTATGAAAACAAAGAAGGTTAACATTTCCAATTTTATTTTAATGAATTTCTCATGTCTTCTTTTCACTAACCTGCTGGATTACGTAAACATTGATGGAGGTTCTCGTTGCTCAACTGTCTTAAGTGTCAGGAGCACTATGCAAATAATGTTGATGTGTTAAAGCTTCCAAAGTAGAGCAAAAGAGACAATGTGGTCTTATCTATTAACTAATTGCCACATAAGTAAGAAGGTGTACATTTTACTCTTGAAAATCCATGTATGCTAACGAGCTACTCTGTTACATTCATTTTATGCTTTGGGAAAACAAAATTATCCAGTTACACTGGATGAAATAGACATTCCCAATAAAATATTACTGTTTTCATTTATTTTTCTCTAGAAACAAAATTGAAAACAATGCAATATGTGCATTTGTTCATGGTCTGGAAATATATAGGAATATAAATTGTATTCCATCAGGAACTGAAGCAAATTTTGCACTGGAAAGATGCATGTCTATGCAAAAACAGCAGCCTTTCTCTGACTTTAGAAGCCCGATGCAGGTTAAACAGCAGTCACATTTTGATCACTTGGGCTAACTCACTTTGCATTCTGAATTATTCATCTATAAGCAAGTCCTATTTTGGAAAATTAAAGAAGCTACATTACTAAAATGTTGGGAAAATAAAAGCTAAATTTCCTCACATTTTCTACATCACTGTGCTAATACCGATCCTGATTTTTTTTCTAGTGAACAGAAAGGATAATGTCATCCATAGTGAGGCCAGGGACTTTAGCTGACTCCAGATTCCATGAAGGCCCTGCTGTGAGTGTGAATCACTGTGGAAATGGTGATTCATGTACTTCTGTAAAGGTTAGTCCTGCAAATCTTTAAAGAAAAGAAAAAAATCAGATAAAGTGTATGAAGGGGTGTAGGTGCTGTAGGTCTTTCTGTGAGTGGAAATAGAATTTTCCACAATCTATATACTCTGCAGGGGTCCATTCTTTTCACAGTTGGTGTCTCTTCTCCTGGGCTCTGAGCCCAAGATCCACTAGGAACTCTAATTGCTTCAAAGTCTCTGTCTAGGAAAGAGGCAGACTTCACTAGTAGACAAGTAGAAGTTAATTTCTGTGAAAATAAGTTCTGACAATACACTTGTAAACTTTTTTTATTCCTAGGATGCCCAGTTAGCAATACTAATGTTATTTTTAAGAAGATATTTTAAACCATATGTAATTTTGTGGTTTTATATGAATGAACTGATTATTATACATTCCTGAAAAGTGCAATGTTTGTAGAAACTAAAGTAAAGATTCATCATGCATGCAGGTCTTGTTATCAGGAATTATTAACTCTCTGTCATCTGGAAGAGACTTGGAATGTTGCTTCATTTTACTCTCTTGCCCTGATCCTACTATTAGATTGGATTTCTCTAAATGACCTTGCATATCTTGTTCTATATTGTCTCAGCACTAAAAAGAACTCCTCAAAATTTAGCCCAGGTTATTTCTTGTTGTTGTCTTGTGCCTTTTTGCTGCCTGGTCTCTAATCTGTGTGAAGAGTCAGCTCTAATCCATAATGCATGGGACCTGCTATTAGATTCCACAAACTCAGATTGATGCACATGAGCAAGGAAAGCTCATTAACCAGCCTAGGTGTATGAGCATTCAGAAACAGCTCATGGAGAAGTTTATCATTGCAATCCCATTATACTTGACTGTCAATTTCATGTCTGCCATGCCTTCAGAAGCATATTTTTTGATTCACCCGAATTTGCAAGTGACCAAAAAGACTGGTAAAGGTTAGTGATCGTAGGCATGTTTTGAATTTTGGAAGGAATATAAATATTCTGGCTCCAGTTCTGCCCTTTTAAAGCATCCTGCTTTCATAAACCTATCCATCAAGAAAACCTAGAAAATTCCATTTTCATATTGCTTTTGTGTAGCACAAAATTAAAATTAGCAGAAAAAATTAGGTCCTGCATCATAGACTCATTTCTAGCTTTTAGTTATTGATGACACCACCTGATACAATTTTAGACCTTCATGTTTTTGATTTTTTTTAACTGTCAGTTGCTGCATATTTTATAGGGCAGTGTCTCAACTTGAATGATGGCACGCTACCTGGTAAAGCTGTTTCACCTCACATATGATTAAATTATATTTCTTCCTGTCTGAACAAAGATTATATTGAAAATACAGGAAGGATTTGGCACTAGGGAAATACGTGTATTTGCCAAGTGGGAAACAGTGCAGGAAAATATCAATATGTGATGAGGTCATGATAAGATTCTAAGACAAATAACAGGAAGCTATCTGAATGTTAAGTGGACAGATGCCAGCTACTCTTTTGAACTATCATTCAAATGGCCGCCTGGATCATACATTTTCAATTATTATATTCATTTGAGCAAAACAAGTTGATATCTAAGAAAATCAGGAAATGTGAATCCTTGTAGTTTGCTGAATCAGAAGATTTAATAAAAAATAATAAGCTATAAATATATAAAAAGTATTCCAATATATATTTTCTGTTTTAGGGTAAATTAGAAATCAATGTTCTGTTTTAAAATTTGTAAAATTATGCAAGCACGATGTATTTCTGTATGCTAGGTAGTCAATATTAAATTTTTAAAAAAACTATTAAAAATACTATGAATTTTTGAGCACAGAAAGGATACTAATCTAGTAAAAAAGCAAAATTAAAAAAATAGTGAATCTTTATGTTAAAAATTGGACAAGCAAAAAAACTGCTGGATCTTCATAAGGCATGTACCTCTTGAACTGCACACCAGAGGTTTGAAAGTTATAAAGCTGAAACATGGTAGGATTATTCAAGGCTACTTAATCTGGTCCCCTTCCTTCAGGCAGGTGAATTCCCAAGGTGAAAACAGAAACATGCAGTTGTTGATTCTATTTTAAAGCAAACTAGAGAGGGAGATGCTGGATATCTCTTAATGTAATGTTCCCAGCCTTTATTTGCCTCATAGATGGCTTAGAGACAGAAGAATTAAGACACTGACAATCAAAATTAAAGATAGTTTGCTTAAATATGGAAAACACATTAAATTCAGTATGTCAGTGATGGAAAATACCTTTTCTCCACTTCCCAACATATGTAATAAATATCACCTTACTTTATCCTTCTTGTTTTGCATATGTTGGGTAAATTATCCTTTCCTTTTGAACTTAAAATCATAAAGATCTAATATATAATTCTGGTTTATGCTGTTTAAAATGAAAGTATATGCTGAGGGTCTAGTTGTGCAAGAAAACAGAAGTCACAGATTCTTAGTATATGATAGAATAGCTGTAACTGATACCAAAAAACTGTTTGGATAACTTGATATGTCTTACTGCATGGAGTTTCGTCCTTCTGTATGTTCAGTGATCTCTTTCAAGCCTTTCTGCTTTATGTTTAGTGATCTCTTTCATGCTTTCTATATGTTCTAGATATGGGGTCAAGAATGGAACTCCAGAATGAAAATGACCACAAAGAAACCTGTGCCTCTGGGTGATAAATTCTTTCTGCTTTATGGGCACATATTGGAGGTCTTCCCATTATCCCTCATTATATTTTACCTTGCTAGAGTGAGTCCATCACAGTAGTGTTAAGAAAAATTAGGTATTAATATTATCACCAGGCATTCCTACTTCCACCATAGGCATCATGTTGTGCTCATAAAGTCAACATAGTAAAAACTTATCCTGCCACTGGTTGTCATACTAAAAATTCAGTAGTGAGGTCTGGTGACTACTGATCATAACTTATATATTATATATTGGATAATAAAAGCATTATCCAAGGGAAAGGTCATGAATACAAAGTCTACTGAAGGTCCATACTGTGAAAACATATATTACTAATAATGTTAAATTAGCCTCTATTTCTTTGAGCTCATGTTAACACTAATGATGTCTTACTGTACTTGCAAGTTCTCCCAAGCATTACTTTTCCACATTCCATATTAGTTATCACAGTTGGAAGGATTTTGGCTAATAATAATAAAACAAACAACCTGTTTGCGAGAGAAAGCATGATTCACAGAAGTCTGGGTGTCAGTCTTTTAGTGTTGTTTGATTTGTTTTTCTTGCTGATTTTTTCTTTTCTTCTTTCTCTACTCCAGTCTTGCACGCTGCCCCACGTTGAACATGTTGCAACCATCAAACTTGAAATAGTAGTCAAACTACCTAAACTCAACATTAGTGAAGCTATTGATCACAGCCCATCCTATGTCCCCCCACCCTCCAATCTCTCTGTCTTGAGGTAAAATCTTACTTTAACCCAGGCTGGCTTGCGTGGAACCTGCCTCAGCCTCCAGTGCGAAGAAAGACTTGTGCCATATTCTCCTGGCTTATACCCCTTCTCTATTCATAAGAGGACAGTTCCATAAAATAATTTCAAGTTTATCTTTTTCCATTCATCACTTTCTCCTTTTTATTTTCTCTATCTTCTATGCTAACTGCAAGTCTGCACTCACATTAAGTTCCTCCACTCCTATGATGACGAGTCTTACCTGTCAATTTAGCTGTGACAATGCCAGCTATCTGATCAAACATTCTCTGCACATGTCCATGAGGAGGTAGTTGGGTAAGAATGACATATAAATCAGTCTAGTATGCATCCCATGCATGCAGTAAAGCAAACTTCCTTTCACAATGTGAGGGAGACCAACTTTCTCCAGCAAGACTCCACCTCCTAAAGGTTATTCAACCTTCCCCAACAATGCCACCATCTGAGAACCAAGTGTTCAAATACTGAGCCTATAGGGAGAAAGTTTACGTTCAAACCAGAACACATTTGAACTGAATTCTTAGCTTTTCCTCAATCTTAGACCTGCTGGCCTTTGTACAAAAAGTACACCATTTCCGTTCTCCTGGCTTTTGGGTATTTGATCTCAGATTGGGACAACTCCATTGGCTTTTCTGGTTCTTTAATGTACTGATTGAATATTAAATCTGGGAGCTTTGTCTGCCTTCAAATTTGCATGAGCCAGCTTATCATAATAATACACTTATCTTTCTCTGTCTCCTATTGGTTCTGGTTCTGTGGAGAATCCTGTCTACGTTTCTGATGTGTTCTCTCTATGCAGCCCTGGAACTCATGGTCATTTGACCTGCGCTCTATCATGTTCTGCCTGTAGCCTCTCTCCCTGAAAACCTGAGTAAAATCTACTGGAATACTTCTGAACATTATAAATAGTTCAAGAAACATTGCTCTTTGATATCTTATATCTTTGGACCTCAATTTTCTAGCTTTTACTTAGCTTTTAGTCCACAGGTGATATGCTCTCTTATCTTCATTACATTCTCTAACTTGCTCCTTCGGCTTTGTCTCTCCAAACCAATGTATCTTATTTTTTTTTTT
>PVHP010028925.1:0-22609 GCA_004024765.1 Zapus hudsonius | reverse complement strand
TGAGGGTCACAATCCTGAATGGTCACTGGCCAGTAACCACACTCCTGTTCTTGGAGCAAACTCTCCTCTGTCCTTGGGATCTTGAGATTATCCCATGTATCCTGGCTCCCTTAAACTATGAGATAGAGCCACAACCTCAGGTCACCCTGGTCTCCTTAGGGAGAGATTATGAAGAGGCACTAGACAGATAAGGAAGAGAACTAGGAAAGAGTGTATAGAGCGAAAGAGGCAGAGCAGCTCCAGGCCTGTGAGGGGTTTCATGAGGTACCCAGACCCCATCAGCGACTGAACTGAGCTCCCTCTGGGTACACATGAGGCCAAGCCCCTGCCCAGAATAGGGGCAGGCTCCCAGGGCACAGCTGTCCTGGGAGCAGGACCCACCCTTGGTCCATCCCAGCAGGGGTAGCTAAGGTGGTCAGGGAAAAGGGCACATTGGGGGCTGGAGAGATGGCTCAGCAGTTAAGACGCTTGCCTGCAAAGCCTAATAACCCTGGTTAAATTCCCCAGCACCATGTAAAGCCAGATGCACAGAGTGGTGCATGCATGTTTGCAGGGGCTGGAGATTACACAGACTGCCTAGCATCCCAGAACCCTTACCCTTGCATGGTGACCATAGTTTGCTCCTCCTCCTGAGCTGCAGCATGACATCCCTCTGACACTCCTTCTCCTGCCCCAGTCATCTGGACTGCATATGCAAGGCAAAAATAAATAAATAAATAAATAAATAAATAAATAAATAAATAAATAAATAAATAAATAAATAAATAAATGGAAAAAGGCTGGATTGGGATGGAATTTTGGGTTAGTCAGCAGTAATCCACCAGGTGACTGTTTACCAGATAGGTTGTGTGCACATTGCCTTTGGTGCCCCGTGGTTTGTGTGGGATGATGCCAGGACTTGAGGGTCCCTGGCTCACTTGTGACTCCACACCTCACTGAAGAGCGCCCTTCACAAACTTTACAAAGCTGTTCAACAGAGTGGAGCCTGTGCTCTGCAGACAAAGGATTCTGTGGGCCACACATTAGCATATGAAAGGCCCAGAGAAAACCAGCTAGGCTGAAACTAGAGCATTTCTCTTCTCTAGAGACAGTTTTCTTTCCGACCGGACTTCTGTCTACAACATTTTTCTGAAGAAATTTTTCCTCAACAGAAGTTTGTGAAAGCTCCAGAATAGGACACAGAGACTCTGGAGGCTTCTAGAAGCACACTTATTCAGACGTTAGGAGACGAGTGCACACCTGCTCAGGAACACCTTTGGTTAATTCTTGCTGCTGGTTTTGTGACAGTTTCAGACAAGCTCCATAGACCCCCTCCCCTTGAGTGGGAGGTGTCTCTAGCTAGAGCTCAAACCTAAATGCTAAAACTGATTGGTCAGGTATAGACCAATCAGCTGTCTCTCTGGCTTACCTGGTTGAGGTTTTTAAAAGGTTTCAACAAAGTCCAGCCTCTTCTTCCCTCCACATGGTGTCCTAGGAGGAGGACTTCTGATTTTTCAGGACTTAGGAAGGTAAGGCCTTTCCCTCACCCCAGGTGAAGGGCTGCTCAAGATTTTTCCCACTTGAACCTTCTTCCTCATGATGGGAGCCAGCTGTTATCTTTCCTTTTCCTGCCTGTTTAAACAACATAGATTTTGTTAAACCCTCTCCCACGTGTTCTCTCCACACTGGTGGCTGGAGATCTCTGTAACTCCCCATTTTCCTATAAATAAAGTCCTGCACTATATCTTCTCCTCTGGTGGTCTATGACTTTAATTCTTTAACTTTATAGACAAGGATTTGGGTACTCCTTAAATTTTGAGGCACATTGGGATTTTTCTGGGTGTTATCTAAATTCTAATCCCCAGCTCAGCCCCTATAGCTTCTCTTTGTTTTTAGCATGTGTATGTGTTAGAGATTTGTATGCATGTGTTAGGTGTATGTGGGGCCACACATGTGTGGGGAGGTGTATGTTGAGGACAGCAGACATCTTTGATATCATCCACCTCTTTTTGAGACAAGGGCTTGCATTGGCCAGATGCTCACCAATTAGGCTACATTGTCTCCATTTCCCCAGTGCTGGGATTAGGCACACCACCCGAAATTATTTTTTTTTAAGAGTTCTGGAAATCAAACTCAGATCCTCATGCTTTTGTAATGGAAGATTAGCATATTGCTAATATAAGAACACACTACTGAAGGAATATTACTAAAATTTGGAAGATTATGGGGACAGAAAGAGCAACTGTTTGATGTCTGTGAACACCAGTTTAGGACCGGGGATGCTTGCTGTCACTCCTCTGTTTAAGTCTCTGGGGGGTTATCTGTACTTCGGAAACCATTGTAAACCAAATGCAACTTGTGACTTACTTTGCTTTTGTTAACTGGCCCTGCCATTTGGGCTGTGAATTCTGCAAGCCTTGGTCAAGAAAGGAAGCTAGTGGAGGAGGTAAGAACAGACCTGCATTTCTCCAGAACCCATTTTAAACTTTGAACTCTCTTGTGTCCTAACAGATTTGTTGATTTCCATGTGCGATGTCACATACATACATGTCTCTGGACCCAGTTATAAAACCCCTTGTCAACTGGTGTTCGGCACCAATGCCTTATCTATGCTTGGCCCACCAGTGTAAATTGTTAAATTCATAATAATAAATGAAACTCCATTCTCCTCTTGCTGTCATGGCTTTGTCTCTTTGTCATGGGGAATTTCTATAACACTTTTCAAGGCAAGCGCTTTACCCATTGAGTTATTACCTCAGCAATCCTGCCGGTCTCTCAAAATTACTTAGCTTCACATCCTGGTACCATTACACACACACACATTTGTGATCTGTGATGGTACAAATTCCTTAGTTCCCCTCTCATAATAAAAACCTCATGTATCTTCTTGTATTGATTTGAGGTAGGACAGAAAGAATGGAATATTAAGGGAACACAGAAAGAGAAAGGAACATCCACCCCAGAGTCTGGTTGAGGTCTCTCATTAGCTGAGTCTGAGAGTCAAGAATTTCCACACAACTAACAAAACTTGTTATGAAGATTGCCTACAATGTATGCCCTACATAGAAATAGTTCTAATAGTGTGAGACCTTGCTAAGTCCCCTACTATATCTTCTCCTCTGGTGGCTACTTGGAGTTGAGACAGGCTGAAGCCCCAGTAAAGTCTCTGACTCAAGGAGCCCTGATCTTAAACCTCCGGCCCCCAGGCAAGCCACAGAGAGCCCTGTGTTCTCACCCCAGCTGTGCCAGATGATAGGTGACAGTTCCTCCACAGCTGCCACCATTGAACCCAGGACTAGAACCACTTACTTCCCACCACTCAGGGCTGAGCAAGCCCCTCAACTTATCTATGCAAACTAGGCATTCACAGGATACTCACCCCTGCCTATCCACTCATGAGACATCCACAGACCACCCTGCCCCAACCAATCCCCTTGCTGATGCCCCTGCCTCTGAATTTTCCCCTGACTTCTCCTATATATATGACCCTTCCACATACAATAAACAATCTGCTCTTTCTCTGCCCCCCACGGCTGGATCCTGAGAGTCATTTTCTCTCGTCAGGCTCATGTCCTGCCCACCCAGCTCCAGTGATGAGCTAGTGGGGACTCCCCGACTCCCTCCCTAGCTCAGCTACAGACCCCACACCTACAGCATTCCATGGAGCTACAGCTGGCACATAGCCACCAGCACAGCCTCGGTGGAACCAACAGCTGGTGAAAAGACAAAAGCATCCACAAAGCAGCAGCTGCAAATGACAGCTCTCACAGCATCCCCAGCGACTGACAGTGTTGGAACAAAATGACATAATAGGAATTAAAATTAAAAAAAAATCATGCTTAAAGCTTAAGTGTATGGACCCTTGAGTTTAATTAACCTTACTCTTTTTCCAGCTGTAAAACTGTAGCTTTCTGAGCATTTCACAAACAATAGGCTTTCACCCCTTTGTACTCTATTACAGAAAGGATTCCTTTGGCCTTTGTGGCCTGTATTTTTGTCTTAAGAAATCCAGGGGAAGATATGAAGATATGAGAAGGAAAAGGAGCCCTTCACCCAGGCACCTGGTTGAAACCCGTCACCATCAGAAAAGCAAGAATTCCAGCCTAATTGTCAACTGCTTGAGGACTTCCTCCCTTCTAGGTTTGAGCTCTGGCTAGAGATACCTGCACTCAAGGGGAGGGGGGTCTATGGAGCTTGTCTGAAACTCTCACAAACTGATGGATGGATAATGAAGATGTGGTACTCTCACAGATGTGGTACTACTCAGAAGTAAGGGAAAATGGCATAATGAAAATTCCAGGAAAATGGATGGACTTGGAAAAAAATCACACTTAAGCAAGGTCACACAGGCTCAGAAAGACAGATGGCACATTATCTCTCTCATTTGTGGCTCCTAACATGGAGCTCTTGATTTGTTTATAAACTGTAGCAAGCATCGTCAGTATTATCAAGGAAGTAGAATGAAGCCAGGAGAGATGAAACAGAGGGAGGCATGGGAGGAGGGGATACTTACTTGACAGGCCAGTGAAGAACAGAACACAGTGGGTGGAAGGGTCCCAAGAGAACAGGGATAAGGGAGGATGTATGAGGGAGATAGACAAAACTAATGACAGCATGAATCAGCACCATGGAAACCTGCCTGGCTAGCTAAAAAGATAGAAGTCTTGATCAGAGGTGGGAGGGGGGAAAAGTCAGGGTAGAAGTACTCTGTAGTTGGTGGAGAAAGCCTCACCTAAAACCACAGATTCTGGCTGGTAAATCCCAGCGCCAGAACTGAGTTACCCCCACACAGAGTGCTGTTGGTCAGAGAGCCCCACGGGGTCCCCCAAACAATTCAAGTGGATAAACAAAGCCAAATGGTAAGATTCTGTGCATGAAGACACCAACAGGCTATGAGCACAGGATAACCAGAGATCATGCTGGAAGTGAGAAGGAAGCCCTCCCTGTTCTTTAGCTACAAAGAGAGGTAATCCCCATCAAAAATCTGCTGAATAACTATGCTTTATCCCCTTTGATCCATGCTGTTCTCACTCTTCCTTGGTGAATCTGCTTTTTACAGATAGCAGCAAATACCAAAAGAACCAAGATTCATCAACACAACAAGAAAAGATGGCCTCCTGTATAGCATGAAACAAGTGACCTCTATCACATCTGCCAAGGCCCAGGGCACATTGCAGAGGAAGTGGTAATTTAAACTTGAGTGCTGCTCTCACTGCCAGCCTGACAACCTCCTCCAGGGAGATGGGTTGACACAGAAGAGACTCAAAACTTATCATAGGAGAAATTCAGAGGATGCACAGAACTCAGCACTGAAGGAGACTAACAGCACGCCCTTCAAGGCTCAGGGAACACTGTGGAAGAGGAGATGGAAAGATTGTAAGAGCAACTAGGTGGGAAGGAGGCACTGTCCTCCCCCCATCACAGAGACTGACTGGTGAGTTCATGACCCTACAGTCCCACTGAGAAAGACCTTCAATGGAATCAGGGGCTGGAGAGAGGAGACATGAGTACAACCCAATGGGGATATGGCCAATATGTGATTTGTACATACAGTAATGTTCATAATCATTTTTAAATATTATTTATTTTCAAGTAGAGGGAGATAGAAGAAGAGACAAGAAGAGAGAATGGGCTCACCAGGGCCTCTAGCCACTGCAAATGAACTCCAGATGCATGTAATACTTTGTACATCTGGCTTTATGTGGAAACTGGGAAACTGAACTTGGGTCATTAGGCTTTGCAGGCAAACGCCTTAACTGCTGAGCCATCTCTCCAGCCACATAATAAATTTTTAAAAATGAAAACTGATTGCAGGTCAGTCACTCATGGGATCAAGAGACAAGGTACATGTGAGAAACACGAGGAGGCAGCCAGTGTAGCCCAGCCTGCTGCCTCTCAGGGGGGGTTGTTTTGCGTGTGTATGTGGGTGTGGTATGCATGCATGTGTACATGTGTGTAGAGGTCAAAGATAGACATTGGTGTCTTCCTCAATCACTCTCTATTGTCCTTTCAGCCTCAGCTCAGCTGTTGCCTCCTCCAGGAAGCCCTCTTTGATCTCCCAACCTATGGAGGACTAAGAGCTCCCAGCTTGCACTGTGAGTGGATCTATTCACATGAACTAATAGAAAAGATTTCCATCCCAGTATTTAAAGAAGGACCTGGAATGTTGTGGGCAGCCAACACGACTTCTTTTTTTTTTTTCCCCTCAGGCACACCACTTATGTAATAACACTAAATAAGGACATGTAAATTTAAAGCGCTGCATTACTTAGCTGCTTTTCATAACAGCATTTAGTCACATCATGTATTATGGCATTTATTTGTAAAATACGTTTACGACTGGTTGGCAATTTAGTTTTGCTTTGGATTTCTTGAAATTGAGACTGGGAGAACTGGTTATGAGTTCACAAGAACATTTCTGAATATTCTGAGTCCAGTTCCACGGGGCTCTACGCTGCAAATATGTATGCATGCAACTGAAGCCTATCATTTTTAAGAAGAAGAGGGCCTCATGGATCCCAGGCTGGCCTTGAACCTGCTATGTAGCTAAGGATGCCCTTCAATTTCTGGTCCTCCTGCTTCTATCTCTTGAGTGCTGGGATTACAGGAGTTTGCCACCACATTGGTTTATGTGATGCTGGGGATCAAACCCAGGGCTTCATGCGTGCTAACCAACCAACCTATATCCCCAGCTTACATCCCCAGTGGTTCTTGAATGTTTATTATGGACGTGATACATTCATGGGGGGAGGACCCAACTTGTTGGGTGTGGTGGCTGATTTCATGCGACTGTCCAATTCAGTCTGATTTAGAATTAAAAATCAAATGGCAATATGGCCAGCAAAATCAATTCTTCAAGGATACAGCTTCCAACATGCTCATTATCCTGACCCTCCTGCTCATGCTTTCACTTACATGTACCTTTCTTTAAAAGAAATAAAAAATATTTAAGTTCATCAAAATTCTGAAAGCCAGTTTGTCCAACACTGAATTAGAGTACTTTGACCTTCGTTGTTACAAGTCCCTTTCGTGACAGTTGCTTCCTTCATTCTGGGTCAAGGCGTGGTAAAACAGGAAGAATAAGATTCCCAAATGCAGAGTCTTGAGTTTTGAAGTATCCAGATGAATGAGCATGAGCACGTTGCAAGGCTGCACTGTGCTGCTGCTCCGCATGATCCTGGAAGTGCTTGGGGAGAGAGGGTCTGGAGAGGGCAATGCTGGCTCCAGGATGATTTGTTGAAGCTTGGTTTTGCATAAGTAATTTTCTTTTCTCTTTGTCCAGCCCTGCCAAGACTGCAACTCTATTTTTGTTTTGAAAACCTTGTCCTGAAGGGTTTGCTGCCATCTTCCTATTTGTTCCAATTATATCTGGTGGCAACTGGTCATCACTTTACAATCATCGGGCCGTGACGGTCCCCGGCAGCCTTCCTTCCCACCAACACAACTTCTTTAAAACTTTATGTATTTATGTATTTATTGAGAGGTGAGGGAGTAGAATGGATGTGCCAGGGCCTCTAGTTGCAATCAAATTCCAGATGCATGTGACACTTTGTGCATCTGGCTTTACATGGGTACTGGAGAATCAAAGCTGGGTTGTTAGGCTTCACAGGCAAGCTCCCTAACCACTGAGCCATCTCTCCAGCCCCAACGCCACTCTCAAATGACACTGAATGAATGTTTACTTTTGATCCCTCAATCTCCCCTGTACCCTGTGCCTTTTGAGCATCTGTTCATGTTTTCACTATTTTTTTCTTTCTCCTTCCTTTCTTTTTCTTTCCTTCTTCTATCCCAACTGTCATTAAAACCTTCCAATAAAGAACTGGACATGGTAGAAAGGAGAATTTCATAGACACCTCTTTTCTGGGACAACACATCTGACCAAAAGCAGCTGATGGAAGGAAAGTGTTTCTTTTGGCTTTCAGTCTCAAGAGAAAGCTCCATGATGACAAGGGAAAGCATGGCATGAGCAGAGGCTAGACATCACCTCTGCCACAGCAGGTGGGAAACAGCCGCAGGTGAGTGAGCTAGATTCTAGCAAGGGGGAGCTGGCTATAATATCAACAAGCCTTCCCCCAACAACACACCTCCTCCAGCTGCCTCCCAAGTTACTATCAGCTGAGGACCAAGCATTTGCTTTAACACCAGTTCATGGGAACATCTGATTCAAACCACCACAGAGAGGGAAATGGGGGGAAAGGATGAATAACAAGGTATAATGATATATATGTATGAAAATGTCGTCATGGAACCCATTTCTTTGTGTGCTAACCAAAAAAAATTTATATTTCCAACAAGAGAGCTTCCTATAAATTTACTTTTGACTTTACTAAATGACTAATATGAGAACATGCCTCCACCCACCATCACAACTACCAGCGGGAACTTTCATGAGCAATCCACAGTCTTAAAGCTAAAGGAATAAAACTATAATATTGGGATTCAGCCATTAGCTAGAGCTAAGAGAGCATGTTGCCTCCTCGTTCGCCATGCTTCTGTGCAGCTAGGGAACAGGGCAATATAAAAGTGAGTCAGAGGACATGCCTTGACCCAGCAGAGAACAGAGAAGGCTGCGGGGGCCCAGATTCACTGCTGACCTTGGATAAATCACATCTCTCGTGGTGAGCATGAATGTCTATGTCAATGGTAGTCGGGATAAAATAAGACAATCCCTACAAAGCACTTAGCATCCAGTATTACATATGGCCACAACCATTGCTGAGTAACCAATCAGCCCTAACCCAGTAACCTAACACAGTCATAGCAATGCACCATTGCCTCATGGATCTAGGGTTCTCTCTTGGGCCATTGCACTCACCAAGGGTTACCTGAAGGTTCATCTGAGAGTACTGCACCCAGGTTGAAAAGCTGCGAACCACTGATGGCTCCTTCTCTGTCTGTCTCTGTCACTTTGCTATGAGGACTGCCAGCATGCTGGACTTTGGATAGCCAATTTCTGGGTTTTGTTTGTTTGTTGATTGGTTTGTTTGTTTTTCAGGTAGGGTCTTTCTCTAGCTCAGGCTGACCCCTGGAATTTACTCTGTAGTCTCAGTTTGGCCTCGAACTCACAAAAATGCTCCCACCTCTCTGCCTTCCCAAGTGCTGGGATTAAAGACATGTACCACCACGCCCAGTTTAATATTTGCATTTATTTATTTGCAAGCAGAGAGAGAGAAAAAAATGGCACTCCAGGACCTCCAGCCACTGCAAACTCCAGACACTTGTGCCACTTTGTGTATCTGGCTTTACATGGATACTGGGGAATCAAACCCAGGTCATTAGACTTTGCAGGCAAGTGCCTTGACCTCTGAGCCATCTCTCCTGCTCTGGATAGCCAGATTTCTTAGATGGAAGCTCAAGACTTCAAAGAAAAGGGTTATCATAGTCAGTCACACACCACTGGGATAAATCTCCAAACCAGGCACAATTTTGGGAGGAAAATATTTATTAAAGTAACAACATATCCAGGGCAAGTTCCAAAATGGCAAAAGAGGAGAAGTGACAGGTAAAAAGGCTGTCACCTTTCATGTCCCAGCATCAGAAACTCAGAGAATTACTTCTCCCGGGACTACAAAATGGTCCAGGGAAGGAGGGAGTGCCCAGAAAATATATGGGGAGAGAATGTCATGGACATTTTTGGAAAATACATTATGACACAGCATTCATCTTGTTGCCATTAATGAAGCCTTGGATTTGCATGTGTTGTCTTCAACTAAGATTGGGTTGGTTGAGTAAATGATAGAGTTAGAAAGTATGTTTTTTTACTTTGTGTGTGTATGAGAGAGAGAGTGGGGGAGGGAAAGATGTGTGTGTGTGTGTGTGTGTGTGTGCAGCTACATGTGTGAGGGTCAGAGGATAGCCTCAGGTGTCGGTTCTTGCCTTTTGCCTTGTTTGAGGTAGGGTCTCTACTCACTACTGTGTTCACTACTGTGTATAGCAAGCTAGCTGGTCCATGAGCTTTCCGGGATTCTCCTGTCTCCATCTCCATTCTTGCTGTAAGATACACACTACTATGACTGGCTTCCATGGGTCCTGAGGATCTGAACTCAGGCCCTTCAGACTTGTGCAGCAAGCATCTCACCCCCTGAGCCATCTCCTCAGTCTCTAGCAGAGTGCTTTGGAACATGGAAATATCCGTAACATGGGGGATCGGAAACAGAGCCAGAGAATAAAATCCTTTCCCACAGAAAGAGAATATGGAGAGAGTTATCAATTATCAAATGTATGAGTTACACAGAACCTCATAACATAAATTATACTCTATTACACAAAACAAAGTTTAGAAAATTTTACTTCAATTGACTGCTTGAGAAAACTAATCTGTACCAGCTAATGTAATTTGTTGCATTTCTGCTTCATGCCAGCTCAGGCTTCCTCCCTTTGCCATATTGTGCCATGATGAAGACATCCACTGCTGCAGTCAGCTTTCTAGTTGCTGTGCAGAAAGAACTCAAACAAAAGTGGCTTGTGGAGGAATGGGTTTATTTGGCTTACGGACTCGAGGGGAGACTCCATCCTGGCAGGGAAAATGATGGCATGAGCAGAGGGCTGGACACAGCACTGCAAACAGTGGCAGGAAGGTGTGCCAAACTCTGGCAAGGGGAAGCTGGCTTATAACCCCATAAGCCTACCCCCAACAACACAGTTTCATCGAGGTTGTAAAACCCAAACTGCCATCAGCTGAGGATCAGTTACCCAGAACACATTCATTTGTTTGTGGGGGACACCTGGATCAAACCATGACACCCACGGATTCTTCTCTTACTCATGAGCTCCTCCGCCTTCTCACTGGCCCTAAAGGGAAGGTATCAGAGGAGGAGCAGCACACATCCTTGTATGTGCACATGCACAGAGTAGGCCATTGGATAGCCTCTATACCACTATGGCTGAGATTGTCTCCATTTCTGATGTGCCAGGAAGGGCTTCCCAGAACGTATGTATATCTAAGCCACAGAGGTAAGTTATCTGGGAGGAAAACACTGACTAGCTAGCATACGAGGAGACTAGCTTATTTTACACAATCCACATCCACTTGTTGTTCCTTGGGACTTTGCATAGCTGTGGTGTGCATAAGGGAGTCAGACCTTTAAAAGGAGGAATTCTGGACCCAAGAACAAATGTCATCACTCACAACTTTTTTTCCACAGCCAGTCTTCAATGATGTGTATATTAGTTGGGCCAGTCAGGAAAACCAGGGCCACTGAGTTCTTTTAACAATTCATTTAAAATAAATATGAGTAGACTAAACATCTCAAAGGAATAACTGAGGTGGGTCTGGAGAGATGGCTCAGGGGCTAAAGGCACTTGCTTGCAAAGCCTAACATCCCAGGTTCGGGTATATGCATTTGGAGTTTGTTTGCAGGGTGAGAGGTCCTGATGCGCCCATTGTCTCCCCTTCCTCTCTCCCCCTTGTCTTTTTCTTCTTGCAAATAATTTTTTTTAAAAGAGTAACTGAGGATATACACAGATAACAAACACAGAAAGCAGCTGTCACCTTTGAGACAAGAGGAAGAGACTGGAGTTTTCTTAGGAGAAGGGTGCATAAAACTGGCACAGAGACCTCTCCAAAAGAGGTGATATTCTGCCCAGCAGGTGCTGCTGCAATTGGAGACCAGAAGCAGTAGCAACTTCCCAAGAAAGGACAAGAAGGGAGGAAAAAACTGTTTAACAAGGTGGAAAGCAGTTCTGCCAGTCACCCTTTAATTGTCCCTCAAAATGAACTGGGTGGTTAATGTAAAAAGTCCCTTATAGACTCTTGTGTTTGAATATTTTGTTCCCAGTTGCTAGCAGTATCTGGGAAGCGTTTAGGAGGTAGAGCCTTGCTTGAGGAAGTGTGCCACTGAGGAAGGAACTTCAGGATTTATAGTACAGATACATACCAGTTCTCTCACTCTGCTTCCTACCTGCTGAGGTGAAGATGTGATGCTGTCTGTCTGATCCTGCCTCGCTTTCTTCAGCATGATGAAACTTTCCCTGGAGACTATAAGCCAAAAGCAAACACTTTCCTTTCCTTCCATAAGCTGCTTTCGGCAAAAACAAAATGGAGTTTGCAGAACCTTAGCATCACAGAGCAGAGGACCAGTCGGTTAATAACTATCTTTTCAGACATGTAAAGTCTGGCTGTTAGAATCTCTGGTGACATAATGTGGCAACTTCAAGGGAGAAAGCCAGCTGACAGCACATTACAATTCCCTTTGTGCTTGGTGACAATAAACTTAGAGCTTGAAAGCAGCCATCTTTAGATGGGATCTGTGGTGGTTTGATCCAGGTGTCCCCCATAAACTCAACGTGTTCTCAATGCTTGATCCCCAGATGATGGCTGTTTTGGAGTTGGAACCTTGTTGGAGCTGTGTTGTTGGAGGTGGGCTTATGGGATTATAAACCAGCTTCCCCTTACCAGTATTTGGCACACCTTCCTGCCATTGTTTGCAGGGCTGTGGCCGAGGTGATGTCCACCCTCTGCTCATGCCATCGTTGTCCCTGCCATCATGGAGCTTCCCCTCAAGTCTGTAAACCAAATTAAACCCATTCATTTCACAAGCTGCTTTCAGTTGGGTTCTTTCTGTAAGCAACCAGAAAGCTGACTGTATCTGTATCCTTTCTGCTTACCCATCTTTAAGCTGACCTTTTTCTCTTTTGTCTTCATTTTGCTGTTAAGCACATGAGTAACTTCATTTGAAATATTGCATTTTTTTCTGTTCCATAGAAGTTCTTTGCATTGTTTATGTTTACCTGCTTAGAATTTTAGTCTATAAATCATTACAAGCATTTTCCTTTATGTCGGCTTTATTGATGACCCCTTCTCGAGAATGGGGCACATTTATTTTTCTGTTCCTCAGTGTGTATGTGATTTTGACTGACATCCTATACTTTGTGAATGCTATTTTGTGGAGATTCTAGATTCTGATATATATTCTTCCAATGATTGTCAATTTTGTTTGAACATGGAAGTAGACAGATATGGTGTCACATGTCTGTAAACCCAGCTCTTAGGAAGCAGAAGCAGGCAGAACAGAAGTTCAAAGCCATCCTTGGCTACCTGGTAAGTTCAAGACCAGCCTGGGCTAATATAAGACTGTGTAAAAATAAATAAATAAGGCTGGAGAGATGGCTCAGCGGTTAAGGCACTTGCCTCCAGTGCCTAAAGCCCCTAGTTCAATTCCCCAGGAACCACATAAGCCAGACCCACAAGGTGGTGGCTCTGGTGCGCTCTCTCTCTCTCTCTCTCTCTCTCTCTCTCTCTCTCTCTCTCTCTCTCTCTCTCTCTCTCTCTCTCTCTCTCCTTGAAATTGAATAAATATTTAAAAATAAATAAATAAATAAAATAAATGCAGTCCTGACTATGGCACAGCACAGGGAAGGGAGAACAATAATCTTTTCTCTGGGGTTTCCGCTAGTTCCACTGCTTAGCTGGCACCTCCAGACCTGGAGTGGGGGTGGAACAGGAAACACAATGCATACTGGGTGTGTCATGTCTAATTGTTCACGAGGTTTGGATGCGGAACGCTCATAGACTTGTGTGTTTGAATGCTTGATCCCAGCTCATGGCACTGTTTGAGAAGAGGAAGTGTGTCATTGCTGCAGGCCTTGAAGTGTTCTATAGTTCAGCTGTTACTCTTTCTACTTCCTGCCCACTGATGTGAAGGTATGATGTTGGGCATCTGTTCCTGCCATGCTTCCTTGCCATGACAAAAACTTTCCCTCAAAACTATCAGCCAAAAATAAAGCCTTAAAATAAATAAATACATTCTTTTTTCCTTATGTTGTTTCTGGACAGGCTTTGCACCCCAACAACAAGAAAGTAATGGGTGCAGCTTGCTCTCTTCCTTGGAGTCTCCTCTGGGTAGGAACATGACTACAGATCTCTGGCCCAGCTGAAGCTCCTCATGCTGCTGGTGATGTCCATGATTCCTCCAGACCTGGCTTCTGACATCCAGACTTGGATTTCTGCTGGATCTCTTTACCTTGCACATGGTCCTTTAGGGAAAAGCTCCTTTCAAGATCACTTTGAGCTCTCTGTGGGGTTGTCATCTAGCCATGGGACACTGTCCTGAGTCCTATGGCTAGGAGTGCAGCTCACTGCATAACCTCATGCTGCTGGAAATGACTGCCCCAGCAAGGCTCTGCCTTCATGGCTTGACAGGCTGTTCAAGTGTCAGTCCCTAAGTCCCTCCCAATCCAGTGTGCACCTCTTAGCTCTCTGCATGATGATTAAAGCTTCAGAGTTTCATTAGGTTCATCGTGGGGATTTATGGGGGTGGGAATGGGGTGGAGACAGTAGAAGGGTATAGGGAAAGCACTGGCCTCACCCTAAATAGCTCTCATTCTGAAGACCTCCTCTTTGCTGGTCCCTTGCTCTGTCCCTTGGCTCTGTCCCAAGCTTCCTCTGATGTTTCCAGGTCAGTGAAGGCTTATAATCTCTCAGTAAGCTCTTTGTAGATAAGCAGATGCCCACTTTCTCTTCTCTTGAGAGTCTCTTCTGGAACCACAGGACAAGAGCTGTGCCTAACACTCTACATATGATTCCCAATGAGCTTTTCATTTCCCTACTTCCCACCAGCACCCAAAGAGATAGGCCAAGGATTGTCATCATCATCTTTCCATGTGACAGATGAGGAAAGTGGACATTTGTGTTCCCAGTGTTGTAGTCAGCCACACGCCGCTGGGATGAATCTCCAAACCAGGCACAATTTTGGGAGGAAAATATTTAATGAAGTAACAGAGTCAGGGAAAGTTCCAAAATGTTGAAAGAGGCTAACCCATTTCACAGATCCAAGCACAAAGAGAAACATCACCAGAACCTCAAGGAAGCACACTCCAACTCACAAATAGCAGGAACTCCAGACTTCAGCTCCAACTGCTCTTTGCATATGTATAGCTGGAATTTCACATCCACCCCAGTAAGACCTGAGGGCTGGAGCCTATTAGGCCAGGCCAAGGTGATACCTCTTCCTGCCAAAAGGTTGGAGACAAATCACAAGCTTTAATAAACTCTTAAATCTATTGGGGGAACATCTATTAAACTATCACACCTGGTTAGAAACAGAGGAGAGGCCTAACACAGCTCCTCTGGCTCCATCTGAATGCTCTGTGTGAGGCTGGAAGTGTCTCAGGATGGCTGCTGGAGGGGTTTGAACATAATATGACCTCCGTAGGCTCATGTGTTTGAATTCCTTTTTAAAAAATTATTGTTATTTATTTACCATACAGACAGAGAAAGTATGGGCATGCCAGGGCCTCCTGCTACTGCAAATTTTCAGACATGTGCACCACTTTGTTCGTCTGCTTTATGTAGGTACTGGGGAATCAAACCCAGGCCATCAGGCTTTGCAAGCAAGTGTCTTTAACCACTGATCCATCTCTCCAGCCTTTTGAATCTTAATCACCAACTTGTGGGGCTGTGAAACCTTAAAAGGTGGAGTCTTGATACCTCTCAGCAACTGAGGTTTTCACCACTGGTAAGGTTTTGTCCTTCCCACCCTGGGAGCTTAGTTTAGGTGCTACCAGGATGAGAAAGGTGGAAAAGGATATTTTTGTTTTCCCCTAGGTCCATGGACTTTACATGGACCCTTTGCCTAGGCCCATGATTTTTTACATGAGCCCTTAGACCACATGGGTGCAACTATTCCCCCTTCCTTGGTCCACAGACTCTCCCTTCCCTCTCCTGACTTCTGAATAAAATTTTTAATTAAAAAAACAAGGTGGAGCCTTGCTGGAAGGAATGTGTCACTAGGGGCGGGCCTTGAGGTTTTATAGTTCAGACTGGATTGCTTCAGGCTCTCCATTTCCTCCCTGTTTATGTGACATGTGACTCTGACTTCCTGTTCCTGCCATGCTTTCCCCGCCGTGATGAACTTCTCGCTTGAAACTGTAAACTGAAAATAATCCCTTTCCTTTCTTAAGATTTTGGTTAAGTATTTTGTCCCAGCAATGGTAAAGTAACTGATAAAACCAGCCACCCAGAGTAGTCACTAGCATGCAGAGCCAGCCATAGGGACCAAAGAGGCCTTCTGTTTTCTAGGGTGGAACTGCCTGAGGCTCCTTCTGAGAGAGCATCTGTTCCCCTCTCTCCTGGCTCGTGACACCAGCAGTCACTGATTCAGATGCCTCCCTCTGGCTTCTGCCACTGTTATCAATCAGCCACACATAAGAAGAGCCCATCGTACCTTGGTATTTATTACCTCTTCTCAATTCACCAACAATGACCTTATTTCTAAATGACGTCACATCTTGACCTCAGATGACCATGGTGTTCTTTGTCCCCTCCTGCACCCCCTCACTGCTGGAGTGACCAGTAGACACAATAGGGCAACCAGGATTTCTGGACAGGGAAAGCGCAGGCCAGTACCCTTGAGTCCTCAAGGAAGTCCATGCTGACAGCGGATGGACATGTGGTCAATGTATGAAAGTCTCTCTCACATCTCCCTCTGATCCCATTCCAGGGTCAGCTGACCTCGTGGGGTCTACTTAATTACACTGAGCTCATGCCCCACTGCCTGACCCTGTGTTGAGGGTGAGGAAACCTGTCACCTCCCAACCCGTGTCACCAACTTCAGAAGCAGAAGTGACAGGGAAAAGCAGATTTTCTTTCCCCATTTTGTAAACATGGACAGAGGGGAGTGAGTTTCCTACACCCTACACTGTCTTGCTCTGAGGAAGAATTTTTGTACTTAACCAAATACAAAACCCTGACAAGATTTCTCCCACATGCATCAGTGGGGAGGAGATGAAGTGACATTTTTTTAAAGAAATGAAATATTTAAAGATAGAGTTTTCTATTTTCCCCTGAGGAAGAGAGCCCTTAATATTCTCATCAACCTTGACACGTGCGAGTCACAGCACTTTGTGAAGCGTCATGACTCACCCGAACACGCCAGCTCACAGCACAGGCTTTCCCAGGGAGAGCTCTGGACCAGGCCATGCCTAGCTGCGTGTTCTTCTGAACTGCCCTCTGCCTGCATCTTTCCAGAAACTGGGGGTGGACTAGAGGTAGCCCTGAGACCAGCTAAGTCCTGCCAACCTAGGCTAAGAAAGTACACTACATTTTTTAACTTCAAATTTTGTGTTTTAAAAAAATTCATCTCCTGCCAGGGTATCAGCCATCATCCCATGTCTTGTTGGTGGGTTGGGGACAGAGAGGAGGGAAATGGGGGTACCATCACAAGATTTGCTTATACAATGTAACTAATTATTGATAATAAAGATATTTTAAAAATAAGTTTAAAAAATTCAAGGGCCGGAAAGATTGCACAGTGGTTAAAGGGCTTTCCTGCAAAGCCTGGTGGCCTGGGTTTGATTCCCCAGAACCTATTGTGACAGTCAGGTGTGTATAGGGACCGCTCCTCCCCTTCCAGCTCCTCCCCTTGAATGGGAGGTGTCTAGTTAGAGCTACAACCTAGGTGCCAAAACTGATTGGTCAGATATGAACCAATCAGCTGTCCCTCTGACTCACCTGGGGAGGACTTAAAACTAGCTTCCCTAGAGGACGCAGGCCCTCTTTTCCCACATGGCAATGGAGTAGAAGGACTGCTGACCCAGGCCTCAGTGAGGTAAGGCCTGTACCCCTACCCCGCTGGGGTAGGGGGCAGGCTCCAGACCTTTCTCTCATGAACTTCTCTTTTTCACAAAGGGAGCTTTTCTGTTATCTTTTCTTGGGCTGTTTATCTAACTAAATAGTAAAAGCTCTGTGAACTCTCTGACACGTGTTTTCCCCACACTGGTGGCAGGAAAACTATGACTTCCCACATCCAATTTCCCCATCCAACTCCCCTTTTCCTGATCTACTAAATTAGAATAAATGTGTAACTAAAATTTAATTCTGTCCCTGTGTACAATTCTTTGGCATTAGAGGACAAGAACTCAGAGTAGGAGGAGGGGGAAGGGAGGATTCCAAAATTCTCTCTCTCTCTCCTCCCACGTTGCTTACTATCAATTAGCAGCAACCTGTATCACTATGTAAAGCCAGATGCACAAAGAGGCACAAGTGTCTAGAGTTTGTTTGCAGTGGTAGGAAGTCCTGTTGTACCCATTCTCTTTCTTTCTTTCTCTCTCTCTCTCTCTCTCTCTCTCTCTCTCTCTCTCTCTCTCTCTCTTTAATAAATAAATATATTTTAAAAGAAAAATTCATTATCTTAGAATAAATTTTACTGAAGTATAATTTATATACAATAAATTACACTCACTGATGTAAACTTAACATCTGTTCTCCCACCAAAATTCCCATGAGGAAACCTAAGTCCCAAGTGGATGGTATTAGGAGGTGGGGCCTTTGAAAGGTGCTTGGGTTGTAAGGTGGGCCCTAATGAATGAGCTTTTCACTCTTATAGAAGAAACCCAGAGAGTTTTCTCACCTCCTCCTGCATCCATGACAGGACTCAGAGAAAAGTTGTCAAGAGAGCCTCAGAGAGCTGGGGAGATGGTTCAGTGGTTAAAGGCACTTGCTTGAAAATCCTGAAGGCCTGTGTTCAATTACCCAGTACCCACATAAAGCAAAATACAAAAAATGGTGCATGGGTCTACAGTTTGATTGTAGTGACAAGAGACCCTAGGGTGTTCATACTCCTCTCTCTTTCTCTCTTTCTCTCTTTCTCTACCTCTATCTCTCTTTCTCATAAATAAATAAATAAATAAATAAATAAATAAATAAATAAATAAATAAATAAATAAAAACATTTCCATAAAAAGAGAGCCCTCACAGGACCCTGATATGTTAGCATACTTTGGACTTCCAGCCACCAGAACTGTAAGAATTAAATTTTCATTATTAATAAGATACCCAGCCCCTGGTAATTTGGTATAGCAGCTTGAATAGATAAAGAAGCTTATCTGCTTGCACAATTCAATTTTTGGCAAATGATACACGTGTGCACTGTCCATCCTAATCAAGATATAGAACACGTCCATCACACGGCAAAGTTACCCTATGCCTGCTGTAGTCAGTCTCTCCCACCATTTCTACCTCAGGCAGCTGCTAAGTCACTTCACATCACTGTAGACTCACGTGCCTAGGACAGAATGCCACATGCATGGACTCACACAGTGAGTCTGTGTCTGACTTCTTAAGTTCAGCATAATGTGACTTATAAAAATGTTTGCATGTTTACATATGTGGTGTGGTAGTTTGAATGGATGTCCCCCAGTAGATTCAAAAGTTTATTAAAGCTTGTGATTTGTATCCAGCCTCCTGGCTGGAGAAGGTGTCACCTTGGCTTGGCCTCCAAGGGTCTAGCCCTAAGGTATTTCTAAGGTGGATGTGAAATTCCAGTAATACTATGCAAAGAGCAGTCTGAGCTCAGGCCTGAAGGTCCTGCTGTTTTTGCCAGTTTAAAGTTAGAGTGTGCTTGCCTGTTTTGGAGGTCGTGGTGCTGGGTCTCTCTTTCTCTGCTTGGATCTGTGAAAGGGGTCTAGCCTCTTCCACAATTCTGAAACTTCTCCTTGATCTGTTATTTCAATAAATATTTTCCTCCCAAAACTGTGCCTGTTTTGGAGATTCATCCCAGTGGTGTGTGGCTGACTATGACATGTGGTATACACTAATATGTATGTGTATGTTTATCTATATGTGTGAGTGCCCACATTATGGAAGCCAGAGGCTAACATCAGGAATCTCCCTTTATCATTCAACCCCTTACATGTTGAGACAGGGTCTCTCATTGCACCCATGACTTGATGAGTCAGCTGGTCTAGTTTACCAGCTTGACCCAGGGATCGCCAGCTTTTGCATCTTGAGTGCTAGGCTTTGAGGCACATACTTCCATGCCCAACATTCACATGGAGCTGGAGATCCAAACTCAGGTCCTCCCACTTGCACAGTAAGTGGTTTACTGACTGAGCCATCTCCTCACGAAGGTCTAATTCACTAATCACACATGTTGGTAGTTGATTTTAAATGCATAGTCATATTCTGGTGTATAGATACACCACACCTCATTTATCCATTCATGTCTTAATAAGTATGCTTGAGTTGTTTCTAGAGTTTTGACATCATGAATAAACTGTGTGAACATTAATGTATAAATCTTTCTGTGGACACGTACTCATTTCTCTTGTACACCTTAGAGTGTAGTAAACTGCATTTTTAAAAAAAGTTATATTGAGCCACTGGGGACTGGGGAAATGGCTCAGCCTATAAGAGTTCTTGTAGCACAAGCATTGTTATGACCAAGGAGCGAGACCCCCACAGAGACCACCAGGGAGACCAAGTCCCATGTAAGCACATGAGGATCATTATTATAAGCTCAAGCTCGGGCTGCTATCTGACACAGGCACTGGCGCAGCAGTTGTGGGGAAGTGACCTCGAGTGGTTAGAACTTTGGGTATTTAAGGGCAAAAAACACAAAAACCACAACTGGGGACTTTCCAAGCCTCTGCAACCGTGGCTTTGTTGTGTCAGAATGACCTGACCGCAGACAGCCAGGGACCTTGCATCTTATCGTCTGCAGGCTGAGTCTAGGGGTAGCAAGATATCTTTTGGCACACAGACATGTTTTTTAATAAGAACATCTGTTTGAGGTCAGCTTTTAGCTAAGATGGAGGACTGAGCACAAAATGGAGGTCTTATGGCTATTTTGATCTTTTCAGCATGAGGGCCTGAATTTGTTACCCCAGCACCCACATAAACAGACATAAATGCACACCTTTAACCCCAGTCCTGTGGAGCAAAGAGACCAGAGAATTGCTGGACCTTCTGATTAGCCAATCTGACTGAAAAACGGCAGCTCTGGGCTCAGTGAGAGACTCTGTCTCATGGAAACATACAGACGAGCAGTTTCAGAGGACACTCAACATTCTCCTCTGGCCTCCATGCATGCATAGTGGCTACGTGTATCTGCATACACGCCATACCACACATACACCACAATACTACACAGTGTGCCCACGCGCACACATTGCACGTGTCTGTCATATCAATAATCAGGAGGTGGAGACAGGAGGATTGTGAGGTCAAACCCAGCCTGGAATGTGTAGTAAATTTGAGGCAAGCCACTTTATTCACATGTAAACTGAGTACAGAGGTGCATGCCAATAATCCCAGCACTGGGGAGGCAAAGGCAGGAAGACCCCTAGGGCTTCCTGGTTAGCTAGTCTAGCTGAATCAGTGAGCACAGGGGGCAGCCAATGACAATCTCAAAAAAAAAAAATGGTAGAGTGTATCTCAGGAAGTCACCTGACATTGACCTCAGACCTCTCTACATATACTACACACATGTGTACCCACACATGTACAAACTTGTACACATGTACACACACCTTACACATGCACGTATAAAAAATAAAATTAGCTTGGCATGGTGGCTCACTCCTATAATCCCAGAATTCAGGGATCTGAGGAAGGAGAACCACCATGAGGTTGAGGCCAGCCTGGGCTATAAAATGAGTTCCATGTCAATTTGGACTAGAGTGATACCTTGCCTCAAAAAAAGAAAAGAAAAAGGAAGAAAAGAAAATTAATTTGTACCTGTCCATGCGTTTTTATTCATTTTAATTTTTGTGGGGATGGAAGGCCATTGCACACATGCTATACCCAGGTTCCTAGAAATGTTTCTTAATAGGAAGCCTAGAGAAGCCACCCCTTTAGGTCCTAGCGCCCCATGGAGGGCCCAAGCTTCTGACATGAGCACAAGTGAGGAACAGTTAAAGCCTCTAGCCCTCGCCTGGGACTCATTCTCATTCACAGGGTGCAGCTCCTAGGGCTCTGATTTATGTGAGGATCACTGCAATCCTTCCCAAGCCCAGCACAGTCCTTAACCGAGCTCTTACCTCGGGAAGTACCTGCCATCAGGGAGGACACAAGACTGCCTCAGTGACTTTCACTGTGTTGGACACATAATTACGCCCAGCTCGGCCACGACCTGCACCTTTTGTGCTGAGCCAATTCTCCTATTGTTCCTTCTGCAAATGGCTCCGTTCAGTCACTGCAGTTTCTTTCTCTCGAAAAATGCAACCAATTTTTAAATGTTTTCAACTGCATTTGGGTGAGTTCCCTTTCTAATTAACTCAAGTGGCCTCTTCCCCATTATGACGACTATAATTACGCTTCACTTAACTCCCAGAGGACTGTTTAAAATTGGAGGATGGATGTACAAGGTGACCTTTTTACCAACCTTGTTTTTCTGGGTTTGGTTCGAACATTGTCCCCCACATTCTCCTGTGTCCCAGAGGGGCATACTGTGACCCACCTGTGTGCCCTCCAGTCACCTGTGCCCTGTGCAGAAGGGCTGAGTCAGGGGGTCCAGGGCCAGTGAGCGTGTATTTAGAAGGAGGGAGATGGTGATATTGTCCTTATTTAAAAGCGCTTCCACCCACCAAGCTGAGTCACTGGAACATCACTGCTTGGGATTTTACATCAGTCTCAAAAATATCCCTGAGCAAAGCTTTCTTCTCTGGGTGGCCTGCCTGCTGCTCCCTCTGAGGAAGATGCCAGCATCTGCCACAGAACACGCTCCCCCCATGACGTGCTGCCCACATGATGAAGCTCAGCAGTGACACACTTGACCCTTCGGCCCTGACCTCAAGGCTGGCCACGTGTCCATCCCCACCGCCTACACAAGGAAGAAAGGAGAAAGCTAAGGACTTGGCCCCTGCTAAGATGAGAAGCCCGGGCTAGAATCCAAGATTCCTGCCTCCTGGCCTC
>PVHP010028924.1:0-22712 GCA_004024765.1 Zapus hudsonius | reverse complement strand
CTCCCCCCCATCTCCACACTCCCCCAGCCCCCATACTCTCCCAGGCCCCCACACTCACCAGGCCCCGGGCAGCAGGGTAGATGGGCGACAAGGAGAGATCAGCACACTTCACCTCCCACACAGCACTAGGGTCCAGCCAGTGGTCAGGAGCCACAGCCCCATCGGCTCGCACATAGGGTCGTGGAGTGGGAAGCACCAGGGCCTGGAACAGGAGGGAAAGGAGAGGGTCCAGGTCTTAGAGTCATGGCCAAACAATGGGGGAGTGAGGGAGGGGACGGGACCAGGAAAATGGGAGAAGACAGAGAAACAGATGCCCCGTAAAGTAAAAAATTTGGACAAGGAGGAGCAAAGGAAGACAGGAAGACAGACAAGACCATGGGCCTAGTCGAGATATAAAAGATACAAAGAGGCAGAGACCTAGAGAGATAGAGACCTAGACAGATAGAAACTTCTACAGAGAGAGAGACCAAAACAGACAGAAAGGGGGCAGAGACCCACACAAAGAGGACAGAGAGAGAGAAGGGATGGACTCAGAAAGGAGGGGACCTAGTTATCCAAAGGGGAGGAGCAGATCCGTTAAGAGAACGGAGACAGAAGCAGGAGAGAAGAGAGAGACTGAGACTCCCAGAGAAAGAAGGATGCCAAGGGTGAACAGCACTTCCCATGAACAACTTCCAGAACCTTGCAACAGTACACCTGCTGCCCGGGGACAGCTGGCACTTGGCTCAGTAGACCAGGCCCCTCAGCCAGGATTGCCAGGGAGCAGCAGGCAGATCTGGGAGCCGAACGTGGATGTGTGTGCTGGGATGAGCGGGGTGAGGCCCAGTGGCTGGCAGCTCACCTGTAGGCTCTGGTAATGCTCCTCCAACTGGTCGTCACTGAAGCCAGTTCCTAGCTGTGGGGAGGATGTGGCTGGTCAGAAGCTTGGCTGGCAACTGTTGGCCCAGCACCTCACTTTTCTCCTGCTACCTAAGCCCTGAGTCCATGCACACACACTGTCCCGAATCCCCTTCTTGCACAACCAGTGTTCCCAGAAACCAAAGGACAAAGATGAGGTGGGGGTGATGCTGCTGAGCATCCAGAGGACAGCGCCCCCTCCTGGCAGGTTGCATTAGCCACACAATGCCCTTTGCTTTAGAGTCAACCTGACTTCTTCCTAAGTCTTAAGAATCCTGGAAGGTGCTGACCACTGAGCCACACCCACAGCCCCTCACTGTGGAGTCTAGACAAGTGGTCTACCTCTGAGCCACACCCCCAGCCCTCACTGTGGGTTCTAGGCAAGTGATCTACCTCTGAGCCAAATCCCCAGTCCCTCACTGTGGGTTCTAGACAAGTGATCTACCTCTGAGCCACACCCCCAGCCCTCACTGTGGGTTCTAGGCAAGTGATCTACCTCTGAGCCAAATCCCCAGTCCCTCACTGTGGGTTCTAGACAAGTGATCTACCTCTGAGCCACACCCCCAGCCCCTCATTGTGGATTCTAGACAAGTGATCTACCTCTGAGCCAAATCCCCAGTCCCTCACTGTGGGTTCTAGACAAGTGATCTACCTCTGAGCCAAATCCCCAGTCCCTCACAGTGAGTTCTAGACAAGTGCTCTACCTCTGAGCCACGCCCCCAGCCCCTCACTCTGGGTTCTAGACAAGTGATCTACCTCTGAGCCACGCCACAGCCCCTCACTGTGGGTTCTAGACAAGTGATCTACCTCTGAGCCACACCCTCAGCCCCTCATTGTGGGTTCTAGACAAGTGATCTACCTGAGCCACACCCCAGCCTCTCACTGTGGGTTCTAGATAAGTGATCTACCACTGAGCCATGTCCCAGCCCCTCACTCTGGGTTCTAGACTGTCTTTTATAGTTTGAGATATGGTCTACGCCGTCCAGGTAGGCACTGACCTTGCAGTTCTCCTGCATCAGGCTACTATTTATCTAGAGTCATAAGACACCACACCTGGCTCTGCCATTTCAATCTTAACACTGCCAAGAGCTTCTCTGGCCTAGCGCAAGAGTAAACACTCAGAAATACCAGTACTTCATACTGGTGAATGTCTTCACTGACATAATTTTTCAACTGGAAAGTCTCTTTGTATTGGTAGCCTTATTTTTTTTTATTATTGACATTATTATTACTGACAATTTTGTCCTAACAGTAAATCTTTTAAAAACCCATTCTAGGTAAAGTAAAATGGTAACAGATTAGTGGTCAAAGATATGGCAAATCCTAAAACTACTTTGATCACATGGGCGAACACAGAACAGAGTGACAGGACCTGCGTGTAACCCAATCTGCTTCCCTCCCACTTCAGTGGTCACCACCCAGGGCCCAGGACCTTGCATATGGCCTGAAGCTCCTCGCTGTCCTCGTCGTAGGCAGCCAACAGGAAGCCCCCGTACCGGCCAGCCCGCTTCCCTCGGCCCAGGTAGGCACCGATCACCACAAGGTCCAAGGTGTCACCCAAGCCATCGAGGTAGTCTTTCTTCAGCTGAGGGAAGCAAGCAAGGGATGAGGAGGTGCCTGGGCAGGACCTCACGACTGGAGGCTGTGGGAAGGCTGGCGGTGGAAGGAATTGGAGAGGGGGTCTTTAGGGGCATCTTTTTGCTGTTTTGTTTTTGAGGCAGGGTGTTGCTGTGTGGCCCCTCAGTCTTCTGATGCTGGGGTTACAGCCCACCACTCTGCTTTGGAGTCATCGTGAGTCCCTCTCTGCCTCAGTCCTCAGACAGCTGAGGTCAACTCACTCCGTTCCCTTCTCCATACTTACTCCTTCACTGAGAAGCACCAACTGTACGCCATGTTGGCTCAGGACTAAAAGCACAAGAAAGCATACTTCCTAAGACGGGGAAGGCTCGTTGCTCACAGCTCTCATAGACCATGAAGAGACAGAGAACCGAGGCAAGGGGAAACCTATAGCAGGCCTACCAAGGTCCTCCAGCCCATTCCTTACTGCCCCCTCTCCACTCACACATCCATCAGTAACCTCATGCCAGACAGCAGCCCCTGCACCCTATCACTCCCACTTCTGCCCACTTCCAGCCCCCCCACCACTCAGGCCTTCAAAGTCTCTTCACAGCTGCCAGGGGACCACTGCAAAGATGACAGCTAGACCATGTGACTTCCTCTGAGATTCCTGCTGGGGGATGAAATCCCAGTGTCATTTGACAGGGCTCCAAGGCCTGCTGCCTTTTCTGGTTGCCCTGCCTGCCCTGCTGGCCTATAATGCTCAGTCCATCTCCATGCAGCACCTTTGCACCTGCAGACTCTCCTGCCCCGTCCTCTCCCGCCCACTCCTTCCAAACGTCACCTCTACAGGGGACTTTTCTGGATTACTCAGAGCCATCCCAGGACCCTGCTTTCCTCGAGACTCCTGGAGAGCTCAAGGAGAGCAGAGGCCTGGCTGTGCTTTCTCATGTTGAGAACCCCAGGACTTCGGCCAGCCAGTGCCCAGTCCATTCCTGGAGTAGTCACTAACAATGCCTGACAAAGTTAGGATGGTACAAAGGGCCTCTGAGCCCACAGGTCACATCTGGAGAGTGGACATCAAGTGCCCAGTAGGGACACGTATTCGGGCCAGGAAAGCCAAGCTGTGGCAGGAATCACCTTGAGCCAGTTGTGTGACCTCTTGGCGATCTCATAGGTGGCGTCAACATCCAAGGTCTTCACCATCAGCCCCTCGCAAGAATCTGTGGGAGACACAGAAGCCCAACGCTGTGGAAGCATGGCTCACCCAGCCTGAGCAGGCCCCAGGAAGGCTCCCAACACCAAGGCAGAGAGAAGAGCGGCCACCCTCACCTTTCACGGACTGCTCCAAGAACTCGGCGATCTGCTCGGTGTCCTTGGTGTCCAGTGAAGTGGCAAAGACAAACTCACCCTCCGTCTCTACAAAGTTTTCCCTGAGCAGCTGCCGACGTCGTGACAGGGGCTGGCGAACGAGAGACTGCAGAGAGGGCAGATAACACTGAGGACATAAACACTCACATAGTCACAGAAGACAGAAAGCCGTGAAGGAAGAACCAGCATTTAACAGGGCTGTGAGAACTTAAGACACAAGGAGAGGCATCTGGAGCGAGGGGCAGACTCAGAGTGGTGAGTTCAGGAGCATCCAGAAGGGAGCCACTGTCCTGCTGGAGCTACCAATGGACTCGTTAGGACATCGTGGTTGATTTTAACACCAGATCACTATGAGGACAAAAGCAGCAATGACCACAAAGTAACATGCATGTTGCCAAAAAGATGTTTCCCACACTAATCTAGGATTTTAACACTTTCGATTAAGGTAAGAAGCACAAAGCTAATTCAATAATCCCCAGGTATCCACGGGGACCAACTCCAGAACCCTCTGAAGTTACCAAATCCATGGATGCTCACATCCTTTATATAAAATGTAGCATGCCAGGTACGGTGACACACAACACTCAGGAGGCTGAGGCAGGGGGACCATGACTTCAAAGCCAGCCTGGGCTAGACAGTGAGACTTTTATCATATACAAACACGCACACACATACACACAAATGATAGGATATATTTGGCTCTGAAGAAGACCTGGCCTATTCATAGAGATAGTTCCATTCACTTCACATCTCTAAAATGAGTTCATCAGTCCCATGGAAGCAGACCTGCTCTCTGCTGCTTGGCTAGTCGGGCGTGAATGGAACCCACTCTCTTTCTTACGGGACATCAATTCTCCCTATTTGAGATGACCGGGGCAGATTCAAATCTAGACTTAGGAGGGAGCCTTTTCCTTGCCCAGCATCACATGGGCAGAGGACATCTCAGCACACAGAGGGAGAGGCACAAGTCTCCTTGCTCAGACACCCCTGACCATCACAGAAGATGACGTCTCCTCTCCAGGCCAGGGCAACAGTGCTCCTTGAGAAAGACACTCCTGGGTTCATAACTGGCACCCAAAACAACCATCTCGGGGACTTGTACTGTTTTTCCTTCTTTGCAGGTACTCAGTATGGGAAACCAGAACCTCACAAATACAGACAAGCCCTCAGTCACTGAGCCATGTCCTGGTCCCTCACGGTGGATTCCAGAGAAAAGCTCTACCCACTGAGCCTCCCCAGCCCTCGCTGTGGGCTCTAGACAAATGATCTACCCCTGAGCCACACCCCCAGCCCCTCACTGTGGATTCTATACAAGTGCTCTACCTCTGGGCCACGCCCCAGCCCCTCACTGTGGATTCTAGACAAGTGATCTACCTGAGCCACGCACCCAGCCCCTCACTGTGGGTTCTAGACAAGTGATCTACCTCTGAGCCACGCCCCTAGCCCTCACTGTGGATTCTAGACAAGTGCTCTACCTCTGAGCCACACCCCAGCCCCTCACTGTGGATTCTAGACATTCTTCCTAGATCCTCCCTTTACTCTGCTAAAAAGTACAGAGAATTCACTCTCCAAAGGGCTTCTGAAAATGGGAGTCACAACTCTTGATATTTGCCAAATGAGAAATTTTTAAATTTTGTTTTTTTGCTTTTCAAGGTAGGGTCTCACTCTAGCCCAGGCTGACCTGGAATTCACTTGGGCCTGGTGAGATGGCTCAGTGAATAAAGAGCTTGTCTTACAAGCATGAAAACCTGAGGTCAGCTGCTCCCAGCTCATATAAGCCTGACGCTGTAGCCCCGGCATCTATAGGGTGATAAGGGAGGCAGAGACATGGCCCAGAAGCTTGTAGACCCAGCCAGCCTAGTGAACGCAGCAGAGACCGGGCCTTAAACGAGGTGGAAGGCAAGGATCAACACTCCAGGCTTCCCTGGCGTGCAGTGCACCGTGAAACATGCACCCACACTGGCACACATGAATGTGCACAGACACACACCAAAAAGATTATACTTGCTCATTCATTTAAAAACACATCTAATACATACTGCACTCCCTCTAGCGTCTTTTTTTTTTCTTTTTTGCAGTGCTATAAAAGGAACCCAGGGCCTTGTGCATGCTAGGTAAGTGCTCTACCACCCAGCTACATATCCTGCATCCAAACAACATGGCTTTATAAAACATATTCATATTTTTCAAAAGAAAACAGTGAGAAGAGGGCCCTATGGCATCTTTACAGATCCTATAGTTTGCTGAGAGAGGCTTTCCTGCCTGCCATGCAGTGACAGTTGCAGTGTGCTACTCTGGTTGAAGACAGGGAGACGTCACATCAGAAGAGGAAGACCTCACAGATGGAGCTGAGAGGGCTTGAGGACGCTGGGATCCTGAGTACATGCTTTGAAGACCATCGCCTGAGCGCGGCCTCCAGCTCAGTGATAAAGAGAATCAGAAATGGAAGCCGGGGAGCCAGCTAAAGCTCACACCACCCCGCAACCTTGGAGCTGTCCATCATCGAGCAGGGACTCACCTCTCCATTGAGGTAGATGAGGTCGAAGGCATACAGGCACACCTGCACTTGTATCTCCGATGCGTCGACCTCCTGGTTGGGGTGGAATGGAGACCAGGTGTGGGGGAAGGTGACATGGCTGGCAGAGCCCTTCCCATCATGCCGCAGGCAGATACCTAACCCCATCCTCCCTTGTGAAGGCGGTGCTGGGGGCCTGGAGCCCTGAACCAGGATGATTCTCAGGGAATTCAGACCTCATTCCCTTTCACCAGGTATCTGCCCTCCCAGACACCCTAGCAGCTAACAGTGGCCAATCAGACAGAAAGGGAAAGCCAGTTAGGGTAGGGGTTGTAGGGAACTTCCAATAGTCTTTTTATAGCGAAATAAGTGATGCAGGAAAAGGGCCCTTCCACCCTTCATTGTGATGCTGGGATAAAAATGGGAGAGAGAACAACAGGAGGAATGAGCTTTTGAAAGGCTAAGAGGTCCACTTCCAGACCTGCACTCTGCCCTTTTGGGGCCTGGGAAGGACCCAAAGTCAAGACTCAGAGGCAAATACTACCTTGCGCTTGCGCGTCGTGAGCACTTGGAACGGCTGGATCTGCTTCTTTTCCCGGTCCCAAGCCACAGCTTCTGTATCCAAGATGAATGATGTCACTGAGGGCAGCTTAATCTGCAAAGTGAGGAAGAGTTAAGACAGAAATAGAAAACAAATTCCCTTTCTTCCTGCACTCTCTTGACCCACCACCACACTGCTGCTGACCCCAGAGAAAAACGGGACACAGAGCTGCTGACCCCAAGAGAGACAGGGGACACAGAGCTGCTGACCCCAGAGAGACACAGGACCCAGGGCTGCCTCAGCCCTAATCAGAGGCACAAGCTTCTCTCAGGACTTGTCACTTGATCCCAGTCTGGAGACAGGCATTCCTTTCTCCTTTCCCTCTCCATCACACTGAACTCCCAGCAACCCTGGGACAAGCCCTCCGAGGTAACTGTCACATTCTCCCCACCTCACTCCACCCGACTTTGACCACCGCAGCTGCAGATCTCCTCACCTGAACCCTGTAATTCACTCGCTTATGACTGTTGAACATAAAAACCATGCTGCAACCCCCCCCCCCCCAGAGCTGTTGGGGCCCTCCTGCAGCTCCTGACCTGATCACCTCTGTCTCTTTACCTCAGCACATCACCACTGTCTTGAATGGAGCTCGCTCCCACATCTAGGCCTTTGAGCATGCTGTTTCCTATGGAATGCATGTCTTCCTCCCTACCCTCCCTTTCCTGTAGTTCATCTCTCCTGGGAAGTCTTCCTGTCACTCACTCAATGAAACACTCGTCAAACTCCAGGGTGCCTTTCTTCCTGCTTTCCTGAAGACACACAGTTCAAGTCAGGTGTGCTGCTCCTGTTATGCCTAATCTCAGTACTGGGGCCTTGGGCATTTTAGGCAAGCTCTTGGGTAAGCCACACCCCAGAGGTGGATTCTAGGCAAGTGGTCTACAAACCACATCCTGGCCTCAGCTCTGCCCTTTAACTGTGAGCCAGTGAGGGTAGAGCCCATGGCGGGTCCGGCTGCACTATGCACCCAGCTCTGGCACAGAACAGATTCCCAATAAACATTTTCTGAATGAAGGAGCAAAGAAACCACACAGAAGATGGCACACTGCACGAGACCATGCAGAACAAGGTGTGATGACTCAGAAGCACATGGGAGGTTGCCCCTGGTGGATGGATCTCGAGGCCAGAAGAAAAGGACTGGCTAAGCCAATGAGCAAACACTTTGGGTGATGAGACTAAGGGAAGGTTTTCTATGTTGATTGGGGTGTTTTCCACACGAGTGACTAAACTCATCAGAAGTCGTCAGACTACATACTGTACACTTCAACCAAATCTCTTCAAGGGAAATTTCATGTTAGCAAAGCTGAGAGAGAACACCATACTTGGCACTGAACAGAAACTCCACAATGCCTGCTGCGCTGTTCCCGTGGCCTCCACCACCACGACCAGGCAGGTCAGGTCAGGAACACTGTGCTTCCTGCTTGTAGGAGGAACCCACTTCCTAACTTCCTAACAACAGGAAGCAGCCTTCAATGGAGGGCTGAAACAGGTCCAGGCCCCCTGCAGAGAAACCAGTCCACCTCTGCCCTCCACTGTCCTCTGACCCTCTCCCTTCTTCCCCGCCAGGCAGGTTCCAGTTCCATCCCATGGGATCCTGTGTTCAACAGTGTCCCTGGGATGGTGGGATCAATCCAGCAGAACAACTTTCCCCATGGGAAGGACATGGGCTAAATCCCCGCCTTCCCTTGTGTGCTTGTCTGGAAGAGTAGCAGCCGTGAGGGACTCCCAGGAGACTAGAAGGGTATGAAAGGCAGCCACCCAGGGGCGGTGGAGGACAGTGAGAACAGGGAGGAGGTCAGTGCCCACCTCAGCCTCGGATCTCCTGCCCCCAGGTTTGAGAAGCATGTTTAATTAAGCACCTCTGTCTCCTCCTTGGGCGAGGAGATGCTCACCTTAGGGATGCGGCTGATGATGTCGGGGTACTTCCCCGTGTTGTCCTCCTGGTTCCTGCTGAATATCTTCACCTCCCCGCCTTCCAGAACGTGGATCTGCCACAGTGGGGAAGGGAGAAGGTATCAGAGCCAGATTCTCCCCGTATGGCACTTCTCTTCAAACCCCACCTTCACTAGAAGGTTCTCAAAAGCCAAGAGGGAGGAGTAGTTGGTGCACAGACCTGAGTGAATCCCCTGAGTTCCCTGGAGTGTAAAGCCATGCCCTCCCTGGTCTCTGCAAGCATGTCTGTCTAGCATGTCTAGCGGTGAGTGCGACAAGAACCACTGCGGTTTCTACTGCTGGCTTATTTCTTTGAATGCAGTCTGCTCACAGACTTTGAGCATCTCGTGCATGTTATCTCGATATGTACATCCCATATATATATTTCAAATGCATAGCTTGAAGTCATGACCACTGAACCAAATTATTCTGCAGACCCACTTGGGACACTGTGCATGTGGAATGGTTGTTATCACTGCCTCACAGCCCCACACACCACCCACCCGTCCCCATGTGAGGAATAGCAAGCTTGTCCCAAACCCTGCCAGACAGAAGGGCCACAGCATGCTTTTGTATAGACGCAAGGACTGAGGAAGTCTCTAGCCCTGGGTCACAGGAAGCACATGTCTGTCAATGTACTAAGAGTCACGTGGGTGCCTCCCAAAATGGTTGTCATGACGCATATTGGGAAGCCAGCATTTCCTGACAACTCTGCCGTAGGTCAGGACTTCTGATGACTCTATCTTCCCATAAGATGGGGGCATTATTACATCCACTGAACAAAGGGGAGACTAAAACCAGAGACATGAGCAAGGTCACTTGGAAAGGAGGAGGCAGAGGCTGGCTGCGGGCGCTGGCCACGCACCTTTTGGAGGAAGGGCTATGCCCACCATACCTGTGCCCTGACAAGGTCACCTGGGAAGGAGGTGGCAGTGCACCTTTTACAGGAAGGGCTATGCCCGCCATACCTGTGCCCGCTGCCCGTCGTATTTGTACTCGCAGGTGAAGGCTGCTTCCTCAAAGCGCTTCAGGACTTCACTGACGCCACGAGTGGGGTGGGCCAGCATTGGTTTCAAGGGAACACCTGGGAGGGGAGAGCAATTTAGGGGGGACTGTGGGCAGAGGGAAGGTGTGGCAAAGGATGGAATTGGAGGGACAGACAGAGAAAGCTGCAGGTCATATCCCAGCCGCCATGGCAGACAGAAAAGGCTGTGTGAAAGGCATAAGCCATGTGCATGCATGCAGTAGACACAGCCCTACAATACAACTGGCCCCCCATCTTTCCATGACCACAGTGATTAGAATGATAGCCTGGAAAGGCAGAGGGACAAAAAGACAGGCATCTAGGACGTGGGTGAGTCCTGAACCAGCCATTTGCCCTCAGCAGCCACCTGCCTTGCAATTTTCCCTCTGGCCAACCCAATGTCTTTGGGGAATCTTTGCTATAGCCCACACCCTGTCTAGTTCTGAAGAGAAAACCCACAGAGAAAGGAAAGCATCTCAGTAAAGGCTACAGGTTTATCTCTGGTGGCACAGGTTCTGAGGTTCCACAAAGGACCCTTCCCCTTCCTCAGGGGCCCATGGGTTAGTAGTACCTGGGCTCAGCCTGCAGTGCTCTGGGAGACGTTCCAGGCCATGCTCCAGCAACACAGGGACAATTCGGTCCAGGTCGGGCACCTCACTGGGATGTGGGGTCAGGCAAAAGCAAGATGTGGGGATGGATCCCAAGACCTTACCTAATGTTAGGCAAGGGCTCTACAATAGTCACACTCCCAGGCACCCACTGTGGGTTCTAGACAAGTAGTCTACTGCTGAGCCCCGCCCCCAGCCCCTCACTGTGAATTCTAGACAAGTGATCTACCTCTGAGCCATGCCCCCAGCCCCTCACTGTGGGTTCTAGACAAGTGATCTACCCCTGAGTCACACCCCAGCCCCTCACTGTGGGTTCTAGACAAGTGATCTACCTCTGAGCCATGCCCCCAGCCCCTCACTGTGGGTTCTAGACAAGTGATATACCACTGAGCCACGCCCCCAGGCCCTGGGTTTTCTGAGAAAGGGTCTTACTACTATGTAGCCCAGGTTGGCCTACACTTGAGATCCCCCTCTGAGAGCTGAGAATCCAGGTATGTTCCACCACACCCAGCTCAGGCTTTTTCTTAGAACTAACAGAACTGGAAAACTGCTGTTGGCTGAAACTGCAGCTGGGGAGTTCTCTCCTCTGTCTGTGCCTAGACCTGGGCTCTTGAATGCTAATGGCCACCTCCATGACCAGGTCCCCAACTCCTCATCCCTGTCTGTGTCCTCTCGGTCATCACACATAAGTGTGACCCTGTCTCCCTCAGTCAGGGATCTCCATCACTCCTTCCTTATCAGACAGTGAGATCAGGACTCTCCACAGCTACACATACAGGAGACGCCCTCAAGGGGCTCCACCTGCAAAGACTCTCCTGCAGCTGATCTGGCAGAGCTGAGAGACATCCCTGGCCCCACCCCCGGAGGCCGGGCCCGGAGCTCTGTGCCTGCCTGTTCACTGAGGTACAGCCAGCACCAGGGCAGCCAGGCGCAGAGCAGGTACCTTGGGGACATTTGTAAAACTGCTCACAGGCTGTCCTGGTCATTGTACGACTGTCACACATACCGGGTTGGCTGCTGGCCAGGTGGCTCACGATGGAGCCCTTACCATTATGCCAGAGATGTCCTCTCCCTGAGTCAGGGTCCCTTAGATCCAGACTGGAATTCTGGCCCTCCTGAGCCTACAGACCTCCCATGATCTCAGCACCTCTGCCTCTTGCTGTCACCTTCCTGCCCTACCCTCGTGTCCAGGACCATCTCTGTCTAGATTACTGCCCCTCACTTCGTCACCAACCCTACAACAGTCACCCACATACTGACCCCATCCCCCACCCTGCATCTCACCAGAAGGTCTGCTTCAAGATCATGCTTTGTTCCTCCAGCCACGTCTTTCTGGCCTCCGATGTCTTGCCTTTCCCAGCATCCACTACGGCTGGGGGAAATTCTAGAAAAGATGAATAGGGTCAGATATGCACCTTGGGTGATTTGTTGCAGGGCAAGAAATGAGATGGGTGCCCAAGAGCATCAGGAGAGGGGCGGCAGGAACCACAGACTTTGAGGGAAGGGAAGCCCCAGGAATGAGTGATGGGCACCACGGCAGGCCAGAGCCACACTCACCTTGCCCAGGGGGCGTGAGGCTCACAGCCTGGGCCAGGGCGGCCAGCACGGACTGTTCAGCCAGCCCGAGGCGCAGCCGTCCACTCAGAGACCTGGGGACAGAACGGTAGGGGTGGGCTGGCTGACCCCTTTCCAGTCTTGGCACCTGCCTGCTCCTGTAGGACTTCATCAATAGCCAAGACCAACTTACAGTGAGCGCCATCACTGGCACTCCTGGGGGAGGGGGCAGAAGCACACACCTGGCAGCTAAGAGGGCTGTGGCTCAGGGAGGACAAGTCAAGGTTGGGCCTGGAGCGGAACATGGCTCCACTGCTAGGTGTGACTACACAGATGGCTGACCGTCCTGCACCTCCACCCTCCTCCTGCCAACTGGAGTGAGGACAGGGTCTCACAGAACAGCTCACTGCTGAAGCAGATGGCACAGGACAGAACACGAAACAGCTGCGTCAACACATGAGCAGCCTGTGACTTTCTTTCCATGATGGCAAACAAAGCCTCACACTGCACTCAAGACAAGGCAGGCATCACTAATCAATCATAGTGGATGCTTCCCTTGAGCTCCAAGCTCCTTCTCTATGAGCAATGCCAGCAGAAGAGGAGCTATTATATATGGTTTGAATCTGTAATGTTCCCCAAGGTATGTTTCAAACCCATTCCATGCCTGGTGGCGCTATTTAGGAACCCTGAGGAGGTGAGGCCTGGCTGGTGGAAGGTCTCTAGGGGTAGATCCATCCCTGCTTCTGGCCTCACTGTTCCCTAGTGTGCTGTGGATTGAGGAGCCTCCACCACACACTCCTGCTGCCATGAACTCAGCCATGCCTTCCTCACCATGATGGACCAAAACCATGAACTCAAATAATTCTTACCTCCTAGCCAGGAAGCTTGATCCCAGGAAAACTAAAGTGATTCAGAGGCCTGTTCTCCCCTCCTATACTCTTGGGGTCTAGGTGTTACTGGGGCTTTCCTGCTCAGAAGGCAGCCATGTCTCAGGGGCCCAGGAGCTCACCTGGCGATGTACCGGGCTTCTGAGTGTCGGCAAGCAACAAAGAGTCCTTTGATGATTTCTATCTTCTTGGCTGTGGACTGGAGGCGGTGGGGAGGACAGGCAGTGCCCAGCGTCAGAGGCCCACTCTCCAGCTTAGGAAATGTCGCCCCTTGCTTCCCCCACCTCTCTGCCTCCAGGTCAGGACAATGACAGGAAGGCAGCCCTTCTTGCCACCCCCCTTTGTCCTAAGCATTTAGAGTCCTGATTCCCCCCCCCCCCCAACCAAGAAGGCTCAGCTAGTCTCTCTAGAGGAGAACCCTCCAGGCAGAAATGAAGAGACCCGGCACCCAACAGTCAAAGTGAATGGTTCCTGCCACAAGCTCGCCTTGGGTCCCAGGAGCTGAGCCACCCTCCCCACTCACAGTGCTGCCAGCGAGCCGAGCAATGTCACGAAACTTGTTGAAGACCCCTGAGGTCGTCAGAGGGGGCGGGGGCAGCATAAGTCTCTGGGTGCTGCGGCTACTCTCGGCCACCAGCCCCACATCACCCTTCTCGGCTACCTCAGCCCGGATGGCCTCCAGCTGTCGACCTGGGTAGGGGGGAGAGAGTACGGGGAAGTGGTGAGGGGACAAGGCGGCTGTCTAGGTCTTTTCCCTAGAGGCCAGTGGGGAGAAGTGGTGAGGGGAACAACGGCTGCCTACGTCCTTTCACTAGGGGCCTGCATGTGCTTTCTTCAGTTACCCGGTTTGTCACACATCCTCGTGCCCACAGATGGAAGGGCTCATTAAATACTGTCTCCCACTGCATCAGGGGAAGCAGCCCAATGGTCTACAAGGGAGGCACGCAGCTCAGTGAACACAGGGAGATAGACAGATGGAACTGAAAGCCACGAGGGGAGATGAGACCACGGGGAAGTGGGTGACAGAGCGGAGGGTCTGCAGAACCCACATCGGTTGGTCCTCCAGCATTTAGCTGCTTCTTTTGCCTACTTTCCTTCTATCTGCATGACCAGTTCTGTGAGGATGCATGTGTGTGTATGGGCACAGGCTTGCCATGGTGCGTGTGTGGAGGGCAGAGGGCGACCTCCGGTGTTTCTCCGCTTCTACCTTTTGAGACAGGACTCTCTTGCAACTGCTACTTGCAAGCTTCCAGATTCTCCTGGCTCTGCTTCCCAAGGCTGGCAGTTTGGGTTTAGAAGCATAAGCCACTTTGTATCTAGGTTCCTGTGTGGTGCTGGGATTGTACCCAGGCCTTCGATCACATCCTGCTCCTTCCTCCTCCTCAGACCCAAGCCTTTGCCAGTCCAGATCCTTCCAGAACACTGGCCCTCCCTAGGCCAAGCCCCAACGTCTATCCTCACTCCTCCTCTCCACCCCATGACTCCTGTCCTAACACAGGTCTAACCTCCTTTCCCTGAACTGCTGCCCCACTCTGCTCTCCCCCAGCACCCTGCAAGCCTGTCCCTGCCGGGTCCCTGTTGGCCTCTTCCTCTACCTTCACCCATGCTCTCAAGTCTTGTCCCTCCACCCTGTCACCTCCTACCTGTGGCCTGGGCCACGGCCTTGAGGAGCACACCGTCACCAATGCCCAGTTCCAGGCCCTGCTGGGGTGGCCCGAGGCAGCTGAGGCTGAGGTACAGGACAGGAAGCAGGTCTGGAGGTGACAGGGCCACCACGGAGCGCAGCAGGTTGCTCAGGGTCTCCACCATTCTGAGGCTGGAAGAGAGGCAAGAGATTGACCACGTGGCTCTTCTGGGTCAGGGTGGAGGAGGGTATGCATCAAGAAAAGGAACAAAAGAAAAAAGGAGGAAGGTCTGCCAAACTTAGACCCATGGTACAGTGAGTGACAGGTTGCTGGTGATCGACCCAGAGGTGAAAGAAAACAAGTGACTCGGTGTGACAGTGACAGGGTAGTGACGATTGTAACACAGCTAACACACACACAGAGGTGACATCGTTAGGCACAGAAAACTATGACTTGCCCAAGGTCACAGAGCTAGGAAGCAGCATCCGGCTGAGGCCATGTGCTCTGAAACCCAAGCTCCTGGCCACTGAAAATGGTGACTCTGAAAATGAACATGCTTCTGTCTGGGTCACTACAAACAGAAGCCATGGCTTGCTGTCAGTCCGCTCGGGTGGCCTAATTACCCAAGGAGGCTGTGTGAGCTGAGGATGTAGCTCAGTGAGTAGAGAACTTCCCTAGCACATACAAAGCCCTGGGTTCCAGTCCTGGGAATGGAATTACACCTCTAACTCCAGCACTTAGGAGGTAGAGGCAAGAGGATCGGGAGTTAAAGGTCATAATGGGTTCAAGGCCAGCTTGGGCTACAAAAGCTTGTCTTAAAAAAAAAAAAATTAAAAAGAGAGGCTGTATTTTTCTTAGATCAAATCTGAAGAACAAATTTCTCTAAAAGGCAGAAGGATGAGAGAGACACGAAAGTGCCCATCCAGCAAACATCACACCAACGGCGGCTGCAGGTAGTAACGCACAGGTACAACTTCCTCAGCTCAGGTGACCAGATCTGGAAACAGAGTCTTTGTCCACATGGTTAAGGATGGAAATGAGCGCAAGTAGAAGACTGAAGTCACTTTTGGTGACACGTTTCCTGTAGCTCCTGCAGCACCTACAGCTCAAGGCTGGACTTCGTGTCTCATTCTAACTGAGAGAATAAGGTGGAAATGATGTCTGGGGTGTTCTGAGGCTAGACCTCAAGAGGACCTGAGTCGTTCTCAGTCCAGGCTGGGGGGGGGGGGTGGGGGCGGGGGGGGGGGGGGGGGGGGGGGAAAGAGCCACACCCTGTCCAGGCCTCAGTAATTAATTACCGAGCAGAAACCTCCTCGATCTTCTCAAATGTCCGAGCCACAGCCAGAAACGGGACCCTAGGAGACGTACAAAGACACAAGAGCCAGGTGAGTAGGCTGGCAGTCCCTCCACCCACCCTGTGTCCTCAGGACCCCCTAGGAACAGCATGCCAACACCCAAATGCCCAAAGGCAGTGCACCTCTGTCCCTTAAACAGGGGAGGGGGAGATGTGACAATGCCCCCAGTGAGGGTGCAGGCGAGAGCTGCCCACAGCTACAGGGACAGGGTAGGGGGGCATGGGAAGACTGGCGCCTCACTTCTGGCCAGGTTTCCAGCAGGCATCGTCAATGGGATGGTAATTGTTCTTGGCAGGATTGTAGCTTGTTGGGTCCGGGGTTCTGTGGAGGTGCACAGGCAATTAAACGGGTAAGCTATGGGTCACAGAAGTCACGACCATTTCCTGAGCACCTACTAGGTGACAGGCTCAGTTCAGGCTGAAGAGCATGTTCCTGTGCCCTGTCACCTGTCTTTATCTCCTGCTGCCCCTGCACCCCGCCCCTCACCCCGGGCCCTGTGGGCTCCTCACTGTTCCCGAAGCACCCTTGGGAGTACTTTCACCTCGGCACTGTGCACTCACAGCTCCTCTCAGCCTGGAACATTCTTCTCTCATGGTTCACACTATCTCCTTCGAGTCTTCCCTCTCTCTTACCTTCCTTTCTCCCTCCAAGTCAGAATCCTGCTATATAGCCAAGGAGGGCCTCAAATTCCCTACCCTCCTGCCTTAGCCTCCCAAGGCTCAGAGTACAGACGTGGACCACCATGCCGGCCTGCCTTCGGATCTTTGACTCAAACTACACCTTTCCAGAAAGGCCTTCCTGCTCTCGCCAGTGACATTGGCAGTCTGTCCCCTCCCTCTTCTCGGCTCCTCTCTCCACTGACACTCACCACGAGCCAGGGGACATGCTTTCCTCACCTCCCATCTATATCCCAACTCCTCGTACTAGAAAACAAGTCGGATTTCGTCTGACTTATTTTCTACTGACTCTCCAGTACTTAAAACCACTTTTTGACACATGATCAGGTCTCTAGACATGAAACTGGAGTAAATTGATGAATTCATGATGAAAAAAATTAAACACGATGCACTCTGTTCATTTTGCATATTTTCCTCACATATGACTCTTTAACTTGTGTTGTCATTAGTTAAAAATGAAAAAAATAATTTAAAAAGTAATAAGTATTTAATCCATAGGACATAATTTAAGACCTGCAAAGCAAGAGGCGGTGCAGACCACCACCCAGGGGACCGGGCCACAGAGCACTGCCCCCGCCTCCATGCCCAGGCTGAAGGGGCTCGTGGTTTTCTGGAGAGGCACTTAGTCATGATAGGATGGGGAAGAATGCTTGCCTCCAATACTGGGGACACACCTTGACTGGCCTTCCCCGAACACATGTGGTTGTGAACAGGACCCATAGCCCAGAGGAACCATGTAGTCAAAGGCCAGTATGCTCAGAAGCAAGGAGGGACAAGATTCCATAGCATACCAAAAGAGGGAGGACACTGGCAATGCCAGGGAGCTGCAGAGGTAGTCAGGGCTCTCACTACAGCCCCAGGAAACCCTGTGTCTACCTAGTGCTGAAATACCACTGATGGATTGCTTTTAATCATTGTGTGTGTATGTGTGTGATGCTGGACTGGGAACTCAGAGCCTCATGCATGCTAGGAAAGCACAATATCACATAGACACACCCCCAGCCCCTCACTGGTAGATTGTAGACAAGTGATCTACCACTGGGCCACGCCCCCAGCCCTCACTGTGGGTTCTAGACAAGTGGTCTACCAGTGAGCCACGCCCCCAGCCCTCACTGTGTATTCTAGACAAGTGATCTACCAATGAGCCACGCCCCCAGCCCCTCACTGGGAGATTGTAGACAAGTGATCTACCATTGAGCCACGCCCCCAGCCCCTCACTGTGGGTTCTAGATAACTGATCTACTGCTGAGCCATGGCCCCAGCCCTCACTGTGGAGTCTAGGCAAGTGCTCTACCAAACAGCGACATCTCTAGCCCAAAGATGATATTTAGTAGTGCAAGAACAAGGTCTGATTTCATATTTTTAGGGGACATGAGGCTCCCACGTTTATAGCTGATTCTATGGGAACGAGCCCAGCCATCTTCTCTTTAAAGACTCATCATGATCACAATGAATCAATTACTTAGCAGTCTAACACATTATTCAAAGGTCCATAACCACAATGCACTATGAGCATCAGGAACGAGGAGCAGCTCTCTGTGGTCTGCCCTCATGGGTCACCCAGGGCTGTCACGGAAGGGCCTCAGGAGCCCCCAATGCAGAGCACATGCTTGTTGCTGGTGAGCTCAGTGTGATGGGAACAGAGGGCTCAAAACAGGCTGGAGTGTGAGCTGGGAGCTTCAGGACAGGCGGGAAGCCCAGATGCCCCCAGGCACTCAGGATCAGACCAGAGGCTGGAGGCAAATATCATCCCTGAACTGTTCTTACTTCAAGCTGAATGCTAAGAATGGCTTTGTAATGATTGCCAAAGGTGGCCCATACAGCCCAAAGCATGTACAGGAGGAGGAAGCTTAGGCTGGGACCAGGGACTGTGCTCTGGGCATGGAGAAGGGAACGTGTTTGAGATCCTCAGACTGTGTGACAGACTCACCCACTGGCCTCCTTCGTCCTGGGAGGATCTACTGCCTCTTGTTTCACGTCTGCTTTGACTGCTGGCTTCCTGGGCGCTGGAAAGGAAGACAGGAAGTGGTGGGGCCTTCCTCCTGCCAACCCCCACCCCCATCCCTTCTCTATCAAACACCACCTGGAGAGAGACTAGCCAGGAGGTGAGGAGGAGAAACACTCACTGAAGAAGCTGCTGAGCGTGCGGGGAGCTTTGCGAGGGGGCTTGCTCTGGTCCTCTTCCCGAGGCTCCTGCTTCCTGCCTACAGTGGGCACTGGAATGTTCTCTGCCTCTGCTGCAGTCTCTGCTTCTAAAGAGAGAGAGAAAACAGATGGTGATCTGAACTGTTTTTACCTCCATATTCTCCCTTATCCCCAGGGACGATCTATAGACGGGAAACCTGGCCAATTCACTCCTTTCCTTCCTACAGCCAAGGTTGGGGGCCTCTGCAGCCTAATGTCACTCATCAGTGTTAATGAATCTGAAAATTCAAAGCTGGAGACATGACTCAGTGGTAGAACCCTAGTCTAGGACCCACAGTGAGAGGCTGGAGGCGTGGCTCAGTGGTAGATCACTTGTCTAGAATCCACAGTGAGGGGCTGGAGGCATGGCTCAGGGGTAGATCACTTGTCTAGAACCCACAGTGAGGGGCTGGGGCATGATTCAGGGTTAGATCACTTGTCTAGAACCCATAGTGAGGGACTGGGGGTGTGGCTCAGCCGTAGAGCACTTGTCTAGAACCCACAGTGAGGGGCTGGGGGCATGGCTCAGGGGTAGATCACTTGTCTAGAATTCACAGTGAAGGGCTGGGGGCATGGCTCAGAGGTAGATCACTTGTCTATAATCCAAAGTGAGGGGCTGGGGCCGTGGCTCAGAGGTAGATCACTTGTCTAGAACCCACAGTGAGGGGCTGGGGGCAGTGCTCATAGATACAATGCTCACCTAGCATGTGCCAGGTTTCATCCCCAGCAAAATACAGGAAAAGAAATAATGTCAAAATGCTCAGAAGAAAACGCTCCCACCATCCCACAGCCACAGAAAATCAGATATACCACTGCATTCTGAAAACTGAATTTCCAAATGTCATCTGACACAGGGTCTTAGGGACACCAAGTCACGGGAGTTGCCCTGTGGCCTGCAAGGGTAACTCCCACTTCTTAGTTTAGATGTTCAACTTAATATATTAACTATTACCAAGTTGCTAACATCTGATTGGGACCTACGACATCTACAAACTGTTCATTGGAGGGCTCTTTCCACTTTTCCCACATGAATGAGGTGAAAAAAAAAAATACAGCACACAAAGTCTAATAATAATAAAACCTACCAATGACCTCAATCTCAGACTTCAAAACTAAGCTGGAGAAGCTGTGCCTTGTTTAAATGAACCATCCTCCATAGATAAATGACCCTGAAGTCAGGGCCACGGGGCAGGGATAGAAGCAGAAACTCACTGGGGGGTGTTGAAGGCACGGCTTTTGACTGGTCTTCTTCCTTCGGTTTTGCAACTTCAGCCTCTGCGGGCTTTTCTGCTGGAATCTCTGCATCTGATGACACACAGAAAAGTAAAGGTAAGATAGCAGCAAGGCCTGGGGTACAGGCTTGTCATCCCAGCTACTGGAGAGGCTGAGCAGGAAGATGGCAAGTTCAAAGCCTGCTGGGCTATAGAACCAATTCAAGAGTCAGCCTTGGCAACTTCATAAGATCCAGTCTCAGAATAAGAAGTGAGACGGGCTGGGAATTAGCTCAGCAGCAGAGTGTTTGCTTAGCATGTGCAAGGACCTAGGTTCAATCCTTAGTACCTTCAATCCTTTTTTTTTTTTAATTGATTTACATGTGGGGAGGTATGCCAGGGTCTCTCGCTGCTACAAATGAACAGCAATCCAGATTGACAGGGACTGGGGAATTGAACTTGGGCAGGCTTTGCAAGCAAACATCTTTAACAGCTGAGCCATCTCTACAGTCCCCTTCTTTTTCTCTTTCAACTTACAAAATAGACTGAAAAAATTATGCTTCCAGGGTAATGACAAAAACTGTGAATACTAACTTCAAAAAATTTTTCCCAGGGCTGGAAAGATGGCTCAGCAGTTAAAGGCACTTGCTTGCAAAGCTTTGCTGCCTGAGTTTGACTCCCTAGGATTCTCCGCAGTTAAAGGCACTTGCTTGCAAAGCTTTGCTGCCTGAGTTTGACTCCCTAGGATTCTCCTAAAGCCAGATGCACAAAGTGGCGCATGCATCTGGAGTTCATTCGCAGTGGCAAGAAGCCCTGGCGAACCCATTCTCTCTCTCTCTCTCTCTCTCTCTCTCTCTCTCTCTCTCTCTCTCTCTCTGCTTGAAAGTAAATAAATAAAAATATTTTTTAAAAAGAAAGAAGGGTTTTTACTGGTCACTATGTCAAAGCAGAAATCCAAAGGCTACAGAAATCTCAACACTAATTCAGACTAATAACAGGCCTGCCACGGCTCAGGGAACATTGCAGAAGAGGGGGCGGAAAAATTTTAAGAGGCTCAGGGTGGATAGGAATTACCTGAGACATGGTCTTCCACACACTCACACACACACACACACACACACACACACACACACACACACTACCCCACAGGGTCTATCTGAATCCTTCGTGCCCCACAGTGAATACCATAACCCCACTGAGGAGGGCCCCCCAGGGAAGTGGGAGCCAGGGCAAGAGGATAAAAGAGTATAACCTAATATATATAAAATATTTTATGAAAGAAACCAGACTCAGAAGAAAAAGAAAAAACTTGAGGAGGGGCTAGAAAGATAGCTCAGCAGTTAAAGGCACTTGCTTACAAAGCCTGACAACCCAGCTTCAATTCCCCAGGACCCACATAAAGCCAAATGTACAAAGTGGCACATGTGTCTGGAGTTTGTATGCAGTGGCAGAAGGCCCTTGTGCTCTCTGGCTCTCTCTCTACCTCTTTTTCAAATTTTTTAAAAAGAAAATAATTTTCATAGAAAGAGGGCCTCCCTTCCTCCTCCAGATACTTAAATAGCACCATTTCTCCAAGCTGGAGTATAACTTGTCACCAGGACAGGAGAGATGGCTCAGAGGTTAAGGCGCTTGCCTGCAAAGTCTAGCAACCGGGGTTTGATTCCCCAGTACACAGGTAAAGCCAGATGCACAAAGTGGCGCATATATCTAGAGTTGTTTGCAGTGTCTGGAGGCCCTGGCGAGCCCATTCTCTGTTTCTCTTCCCTCTATCTCTGCTTGCAAATAAATAACTTTTTAAAATTGTCACTAAACAAATTTTCAACATAAAGCCAAGTCTCCACCGAGTTCAAACCTGTGTGGGAAAACACGCAATCTAATGAAGATTTTTATCAAATGAACAAAAGCCTGGTGTGGCAAAGGCTGTGACTGGTGGGATTTCAGTCAGGCCCCCAAGGACCAATGGATCCATCTTTCTGGCTTATTATTATTATTATTTCTGGTTATTGTGCTCAGCTTCGAGGAACCACAGCGACATCTGTTGGACATTATTTGAATTACTAGTGCAGGGAATTTAGTTTCCAGGACAGTTGGCCCCAAGTATCCCACATCCTGGAATTTAGCCAAACACTGAATGAAAACATCGGAGAAGGTTGGGTTGTTGTGGTACACATCTGTAATCCCAGCCCTTGGGAGGCCGAAGCTCCAAGATTGGAGGACTGAGAGGTAAGAGGCCAACCTAGACTAAACAGGAAGACCTTGTCTAAAAAACAAACAAACAAAAAAAAAAAAAAAACAGGAAAAGAACAAGATCTGTACCGAACATGTACAGACTGTTTCCATGTCGTGATTTCTTTCCGTGATCAACACAGAACAACTATTTACATAGAATGTTTGCACTGCATTAGATATTATAAACCACCTAGACATGAGTGGAAAAACACAATAGGAAACGTCTGCTGTCTACAAATGCGTCATTTTGTGTAAGGAGCTGGACAGCCTGCAGATTTTGGTACCTGAGGCAGGTCTGGAACTGATGCCCCTCAGGTCCTGAGCACTGGTTCTACCAGGTCACGTTCCTCACAATGAGCTGATACAAACCAAGTATGATTCGCAAATCAATGCCCAACAGGAAATGTCGGGGTGCTTCCTACTGGATTCTGCCATAGCCTGAGATGTTTATTAGTTACCCAGGGCACAACCATTAGAAAATATCTGTG
>PVHP010028923.1:0-22679 GCA_004024765.1 Zapus hudsonius | reverse complement strand
TTTTTTTTTACCACTTTGTGCATCTGGGTTTTACAGGGTACTGAGGAACTGAACCCAGGTCTCCAGACTTTGCAAGCAAGGACCTTTACCTACTGAGCCATCTCTCCAGCCCCCACTTCTTTAAGTCTTTAATTTTCTTCAGCAAATGTTTTATAGTTTCCCATGGGCAAATCTTTCACTTCTTTGAAGTATTTTATTGTTTTGCATGAACTCCTCATGGAGTGCCTTCATTCTAGAATTCCAGAGTGGCAGTGGAGATGCTGTTTCTGTATGTTGACATTGTCTTTTACTGAAATCTTTATTACGAGTATTATAGTCGACCCTTAGAACTTGCCAAGTACAAAGCAAGAATACCGTGAATAAAATTTCATTTCCCCTTTCTAATCTAGGTGTCTTCTTTCTCGTCCAGGAGGCGAGAGTGGCATCTGTATCTTCTTCCCAATTTAAGTAGGGAAGTACTTTGTCTTCGCCACGGAGATGCTGGCTTTGTTTTTCATAGATGGTCTTTAAAGGAAGTTCTGTTCCTAAGAGGCCCCTTAACCGTCTTTTAATCACAAATGGTTGTTGGATTTTGTCAAATGCTTTACCTGGGTCAAGGGACATTGTTCCAATAACACAATTATGTGATTTTGGTATTATATTGTAGTGTACTGTATCAATTGACTTTTATATGTTGAGCCAATTTTGGGGTAAACCCCAATTAGTTATGGCAATGCTCCTACCTCTGCCTCCTGAGTGCTAGAATTAAAGGTATGTGCCACCACACCCTAGGCTTAATTCCTTTTAATGTTTGAGGTACTGGTTTGCTAGCATTTTGCTGAGAACAGTTATACCTATAGAGGGGCACTGGTTTATAGTTTTGTTGTTTGCAGTTCTGAGGACCAAACCCAGGGCTCTGTGCACGCTAGGCAAGTGCTATCCACTGAGCTGTACCTCCAGGTCTGGTCTAGTTTGAGACATCAGTCTTCAGATGTCTATCAGGATAATAGTGGCTTTCTAGAATTAGTGAGGGTTTCCTCCATTTTCTGGAAATTGCTGGTGAAGGGCTTTTATCCTTTGGTGGACTGATCCATCTGGGCTCAGGCTTTGGGGAGAATTTTCAGATTCCTGACTGAATCTCCTATAGGCCTGTTCATACTTTGTATTTGAGTTCCTTTCAATAGTTTTAGTCTGAGAATTTATATATTTTATATAAGTGTTCACATTGTTGGCTTATAGTTAATAGTATTCCCATACTGTCCTCAGGTGTTTTTTCATACTTCCAACACTGATCTAGGATCCACTTTTATTTCTGTGATCACAGTCACCAGGTAGTTCCTTCAGCAGTCAGGAAATGGTCTTGTTCCTTGTTGAGCACAACCCAGTGTCTAGTCTACAGTAGGGATTGATTCTCTTGTTAACTCATTGACACAGGATCTGTACTTCAAAGGTAGAACTGACAGACATGCTGTTCTTCTGCTCAGAGGAACTTGACAGGATACCTGTCAGGTGTGGAGTCACCTGGCTACGTCACTTTTCATAAAGACAGAAGTTCACATGACAATAAATGCAGGGAGGCATTATATACCATGCCTTTTACTTAAAAATATTTGCTTTTCACTTCAGATGGGCGATGTGAGGACAAGGTCCATCTCACACGGTGCTGTGAAAGCTCTCTCACCAGATTTAAGACCCTTTGATTATGGCCAGTCTGCTCTCCCTAGTTAATGTGAGATCTCACATACAAATTGGCACTGCACTCGTTTCTTCCTGATGGGAAACACTTAGGAGAACGTCAACCACAGAAAGGAACTAGATCTAACAGGGACCTTTCACAGGAAAAATTACCAAAATTTAAAATACTTTAACATTTAGATTTCTACAAGTTGTATTCCACATTAGAGCTGTCATTATAGACTATTTATTCTTCAGAATAATTTCAAAGTACAAATTAAGATGGATGCTTTGTCTGCTAAGCAAAATCTGGGCTTCTTATCAAGGTTTCCTGGATCTTTCTTCAGGAAATCCAATAAAGAGAAAAAATTATGCAACAAATTTTATTTAGCGTAGTCAGTCCCAACATTCAGCACAAAAAGTTTACAGAGGATAGAAAGTGCATTAATAAAAGCCAGTTTTTACCCAAAGAAAACAGAAAATATATTATTGATTCAAAATATTTTACACTTGAATGATAAACTGCAATAACTTATTCTGGGCACCTACTGATAAGAGAAAAGAAGAGAAGGAAAGGAAGTTTGAAGAAGAGGTCCACCTCCAGCTGCTCTCAGGAAGTCAGTAGAGGTCACTAAGACCGGCAGTCTTTCTGGCTTTTTGCATTAGTGCCCTCAGCTGGAACTGTTTACGAGACAGAAGCCGGACATGCTGGGAGGGAGGGAAAAGTTTCAGTAGGTTAGAATGGCTCTGATCTAAGCAGAAAGTATAACATAGCTCATCACCTAGACAGGTACTAAAACTCCTAAATGCATTACATATATTAACCTCTGGAAACACTACCATACGATGCATACAGGCTTTTACAACTTCACTACCTTGCAGGATCAAACCCTGGACCTTGCACGTGTCAGGTAGGCACTGTACCACTAAGCTGCATCACCAGCCCTGAGCTACATCATCATGGAACTGTAATATAAGTTACCAAACTGTTGCTCGGCAAGCAGGGGAGGGGAGGGATAAGGAGCACATGGCTAGCTCTGCCCTGAGTCCAATGTTTGAAAATAGCTTCTTCATTTATATCTTTCCCTGTGCTCTGCCCCCACTCAGGACACAGGATAGACAGCCTTCACTTGGACCTCTAGTTTCTACCCAGCCATTCACCACAGAGACAGGCAAGGCCAGCAAGGACTGAGTGGCCTTGCATGACACTGAGGCTCTTCCAGAAGCTGGTTGGTTACTATTCCTAAGATACTCTTCGCCATGACCCAGCAAACAGCAGTGACCAAACCTGGCCCAGAGACAACCTTCATTCACAACGGTAGCCCACTTCCTTCTAGGGCTACCTCACCTGAGGAAAGAGACTGTTAACAGATCAAGATATCTGATGTGCCTTCCGATTCTGCCTCCATGTATTAACTTTAGCCACCAGTCCACATGGACTCTTCCACCGAGCCTCAGCCTCAGCACTCTAGGGAGAAGACACTCCTCTCTGTCACACAGCTCACTTACTCTCTTAACCTGCCCTACCTGAAAATCCTCTTGGTTTGTGTTCTCAGGGTCAGTGCCTCTAGAGCCCAAGTTCCAAAATCCTGGAAAGCAGAGTGAGCAAGACATACCTTCAGGAAGACATCCAGGTCTATCACTCCCCGCCTCAATGCTTCTCCCAGGTAAAAAATAGTGTCTTCAATTGCATTTTCCTCTGCATACAGATTTAGGATCTGTTTATATAGTGGGGCTGTGGGAATGATAACTTCATCGATATCATTATTTTCAGATTGGTTTTCCATTTTCTCCAGAGCAGAACTTAGTTCTTCATCCTTCTTTTTCAAAAGTTCTATGTTTTTATCAACTTCAGCCTGAAAACAGAACAGTTCATGCATAACTTTATTCTAATTTGTACACAATTATCTGCTTGTCAGAAATCTACAATTCAACTTCGCAGTTTTAACTCGTAGGTGATATTAATGTTTCTAGAAACTTATTGTTAAAGGTAAAGGAAAACAGAGGTGTGGTAGCGTACACCTTTAATCCCAGCACTCAGGAGGCAGAGGTAGGAGGATCACCATGAGTTCAAGGCCACCCTAAGACTACATAGTGAATTCCAGGTCAGCCTGGACTAGAGTGAGACCCTACCTAAAAAAAAAAGGTTCAGGAAAATGTGCGACCTAATAGCCTGGGCGAAAATAGGATAGAATGGTGGAAACATCCTGAGATGGTTTGACATTTGGTGACAGTGCCACATGTTGCAAACTAGGCCACCAGAGAGGGTACTTTCCAGCAGGAAGTCCCTGTATACAGAAAATCACAAGACAAGTGGCATCTCCCTAGAGGGAAGTCAGCAAAGAGGACTTGATGAACCGAGCCCAAACTCTACTTACAAGTAAGGGTTGTAGGCTATAAATTATATTTGTACCATTTCTGGACTTCTGAAAACAGTTGGCTCTATGACATCGCTTTATATACACAGTAAAAGAGGGTGTGTAAATTATTTTTCCCAAAGCGCTCTAACTTTCTAACTCTTTCTCTTTCATCAAAAAAAATGAGCTGGTCATGGTGGCACATGCCTTTAATCATAGCACTCGTAAGGTAGAGGTAGGGAGATCGCTGTGAGTTTGAGGCCAGCCTGGGACTACAGAGTTCCAAGTCAGCCTGGGGTAGAGTGAGACCCTACCTCAGAAAGAGAGAGAGAGAGAGAGAGAGAGAGAGAGAGAGAGAGAGAGAGAGAGAGAGAGAGAGAGAAGGAAAGCAAGCAAGCAAGCAAACTCAATGTGAAGCCACCCCAATAGAATGGATGATGGGGGACAGGTTATTAGGCCCTGAAGACAGAGGCACTGGTACACTTAGTCAAGGGCAGTGACCGGTATTTTAAAAATACATAATTAGAACATGAAAGGTTTTTAGGACACCATGGAAAGACGAAATCTATGAATTATGGGCACAGGAGGAGGAAGAAAACTATACAAAAGCATACAAAATATTTTCGATACAGTCATAGCAGAAACTTTCCCAAATCAAGAGAAATAGATGGCTCTCTAGGTACAATAGGCATATAGAACAACAAACAGAAAAGAAACTCTTCACATACCATGTTAGTGACATCACTAAAAACAGAAGAACGTATGCTGAGAGCTGCAGGAGACCAAGTCACAGAGAGGCAGGCCAACACAAACGACGCTAGGACAGTGACTAAGCAAATCCCAGAGACAGCCAACAAAGTGACAGGAATTAATATGTACCTTTCAATAATAACTCTAAATAGCAATGGTGTCAGTTCTCAATCAAAAGACAAACCAGCTGATGGTTTAGAAAACAGGATCCATTATTATTATTATTTATTTTTTGCTGCCTCTAAGAAATACACCTTATAATGAATATTAAAAGGATGGAAAAAGGTATTCCATTAAATAGAACCAGAATCTGCAGGTGTCACCATTTTGACAAAACAGATTCATCAAAACATACATGTTTACTTGAATCAGTTCCCCCTGGTCGGCAGGGAACTCATCTGCTATAAACAAAAATCTGCTTCTTCTATGTTCGACTCAAGCTTGGCCGACCTGTATCATGCTGCCCACTCGAGATGTGGACTTCCTTGTAACTGACAGCATCAAGCTTTCAAAATCTTCTGAGTCAAGTCTAATCTCCTAGGTCTAATGAAGGTGCAAGTCAAGTGTTTAAAAACCACTCACTTTCCTAGGAAAACACAAAACATGGGTTCCACTCATAATAACACCATATCCCTTACCCCCATCTTAAAGACACCCAGAGTTTACTGAACTCTTTCTATATGTACATACAGGACACATAAAGCACTCTGTCATGGCTACAATTCAATCCCCAAATTACAAGTCTTGAGTGAATTACTTACTACTTCTTGATCTAAACGGGTAACCATCTCTTCCAGTTTCTGGTGACCTTTTTTCAGGTCTTCCTCTGTTCGTTTCAAGGCATTGAGCTCTGCCTGGGCGCGATCCATTTCCTCTTTCATCCGCCATCTCAGTTTATCACTGACTGCTGAGATAAGAGATGCTCGGATGGTGTCCTCACTGATTGTACCATCTCTGCTGGGACCTGCAGAAGATAAGGGCACCAAGGCTCAGGTGAGCATCCATGATTGGCAATTCTTTGTGCAATGCATATGTTACACAGTGTTGCTGGCAAAAGTCAGCACTGCCCATAACTCCATTGGAAGAGGACAGTCAGGCCCCCTTGAACTTGGAGCTTTCTGGACTGCCCCATGCATTTCTTTCCTTTGCTGATTTTAATCTGTATTTGTTGCTGTAATCAGCAATAATAGGGTGATTGACAATCTTCAGCAAATTCTGTAATCTAGAGAGAACCTGAGGGTGGGCTTGGGAATTGCTGTACTTGAAACTGATGTTGAAGTGCCAATCTTACAGGCTCCCAATAATTACAGGTCCTTAACTGAAGACAGTCTCTCTTAACTAATCAGAAAGTCACAATTCATGATAATCTAGATAAAGCATATCTCCTCACTTGTTAAACAAATATATCAAAAATATATTAAAGGGCTGGAGAGATGGCTTAGCGGTTAAGGCACTTGCCTGTAATGCCTTAACCACCCCAGTTCAATTTCCCAGTCCTATGTAAAGCCAGATGCACAAGCACCTTCTGTTTCTCCCTCTCGTGTGGAAACTACCTGACAGGTACAGGTATAAGCACAAAGGTGACCTATATATTTTAAGGAGAAGTAATATTCCATCAAACAAATGGATCAAAATTAAAATCATGTGGTGGTGGACGCCTTTCCCAGCTGGGTACCCTGGAGTGGTACCCTCAGTGGGTACACTCAGAAGGTAGAGGCACACCACACATATATACATGCAAAAAATAAAATTATAACTGAATAATAATCTGCCATGTTTGAGGTATTCACAGGAAACCAAATTAATCAGCTTCTTGCACCTTTCATTTACTTATAAAATCCAATTACAAATTCCTTGTTAAATTATGTAACAGTAGGCTGGGGAGATGGTTCAGCAGTTATGAATGCGTGCCACTTAAACATGGGGGCCTGCGACGGCCTGAGATCATTCAACTTCAATTTCCCAGAACCCACATTAAAAAAACTGGGTGTGGCCATGCAGGTCTGAACCCCAGTCCTTAAAGGGCAGAGTTGAGAATCACAGGACATGGCTGAAGAAGTAGCTTCACTGAGAATCAACAGGGCTCACTGACTTCTAGGCTGAGAAGAGACTCTGTCTCAAGGAAGTACATGGATGAGCAATAGAGAAAGGCACCTGCAGTTCTCCTAGCTTCTGCAAGCACATGTAAAGTGTGCACACGCCTGCACACACCACACATAATACACTACACACACACACACACACACACACACACACACACACACACACACCCTTTAAAATGTGCAAACATGTCATTGTTCTCTGTTTCTGTGGCAGGAAAGGCTTTAATGTTTGTCAGAATAAGCTCTAACCATCATGACTCACTGCTCAGGACTGGAAGACAGTTCTACTTACCATGAGGATGAAGCAGGTGTTCCCCAAGAAAGTCTGCGAAAGACTGGAGACACCTCCACCCCACACAAGCAACTGTGCAATTAGCACATCACATTAGTGGGGTGCTATATCCTGAAAGGATGGTTTCTACTGACCAATCGCATGACTCCAGGGTACCCAGGGAAGTGAGGACCAGCCTGTCAGTAGCCTGTACTAGCTACTGTCTATCCTCAAAGGGCAATAACAGTCCAGCTTTCTTTATTTTTTCCCCTCAGTTTTTCTTTTTAAATTTTAAATATGGACCAAAGAATGGAGAATATAGAAACAAACCATTCTGCAGCAGCATTTGTTGGGTTTCCCACTTCAACAACTGAAAGCAAGACTTTAACAATGGTTAAAGTGCTTTCTCAAACTGTCTGTGCTGTTTCTAAGATTTTTAGGGAAAAGCGTTAAAATGATAAAAACTAAGGCTGACTGTAGTATTCTGGAAGTTTTGCCAGGAACAATTCTGAGCAGGCAGTAGCTTTAACTCAAGTGTAACTATAGTCCCTTGCTAGAAAGCATGGAGGCCAGCCTGTCTTCTGTTGAGTCACACCATGACTATCCAGACCAAGGCTACGGTGTTTAGTTAGAGAAATTAAGTTCAAAGAACTCATCACACAGCATTGTACAGGAGTGGCACTGCTTTCATCTTTTGCAGGGCTGGAGAGAGAACCCAGGGTTTCCACAGCATGCTGGGCCAGCACTTACCACTGAGCAACACTCCCAGACATGCTTTTGATGTACTTGAGAAAGTATCACCATGCAGGCTGGCTGCAATCCGTCTGTCTTGGCCTTTCCAGCACTGAGCTTACTAACTTGTACCAGCACACCTCCTTTTTCCTTCCTTCATTATGTTAAAGATGGCTGGAAACAGCACAGGCAGCCACATGAAAAGACCAACGCCTTCAACCACATTTTTGTTTTATACTGTAAAAATCAATCAGCCTGGAGAGAGAAACTGCTAAGTTTCACGAAGAACAAGGACAGATAACTTCTTTCCCATGTGTCAGTAACAGAACCACCACACAAACCTGACCACTGATCTGCATAGCAGTGTTCACTGTGGACAAGTAACTCCCTCCCCTTCATTACAATTTGAAGTTCAACAAACAGACTTTCTGCTTTAAAAAAGCAAGCAAGCAAAAAAGGGTAGAAAAACATTCAAGATATCCTAGATTACGCTAGCTTGCTTACAGGCTAAGACAGCGCTTCTGTTTCTTTCTTTCTTTCTTTCTTTCTTTCTTTCTTTTTTTTTTTTGTGTGTGTGTGTATGGGTACCTCGGTGTTGGTCCTTTCCTACCTTGTCTTTCAAACAGGGCCTCTTCTTGTTGTCTTTTTGCCACAGGAGAGGACAGTCTGTCAAGACTCTCTTGGCTCCACCTCCCACTGCTCTAGGCACACTGGGATCACACAATGGCACCCAGCTTCATGTGGTGCTGGGATCAAGCTCAAGCTGGCAGGTTTGCAGAACAAGCACCTTTAACTGCTGAATCATTCCCCAGCCCAGACAGTACTTGTTTTTTTCTTTTTTAAATATTTTTATTTGACAGATAATTAGACGGACAGATAGGCAGACACAGAGAGTGTGGGCATGTGCCAGGGCTTCTTGCAACTCTAAACCAACTGCAGATGCATTTGCTACTTTGTGCTTCTGGCTTTATGAGGGTACTGGGGAAACGAACCTGGGCTGCCAGGCAAGCAAGCACCTTTAAATGCTGAGCCATCTCTAAAGTCCCAGTACTTTTTTTTTTTTTTAAATTAAAATAGTTGTTAATTTGGTTACCTGTTCTCAAATCACATGAGATCTGATTTTTACATTCACCACTTTCCATACAAGCCTGTTTTGGGAGAAATATGAAAATCTTCTAAGCTACAAGATACTTTAAACCTAACGTTCTGACATGAGTTAACTACAACAGAGTTGTGTAGCCAAGATCAAATGGATTATACTATCTCACTGAGAAATACAGTGAGAAACTACTGCTAACATTTTCCTGACCATCTTTGATCCAAAATAGAGGAATTAACAAAATTTAGTGTGTTTTGTCTATGAATTAAGATTATCAGCAATTAGGTTTCTGTCTCCTCCCTCCCTACTTGAGGTAGGGTCTCAGTTTAGCCTAGGCTGACCTGAAATTTACTCAGTAGCCACAGGCTGGTCTTGACTTTACAGCAATCTTCCTACTTCAGCCTTCCAAGCGCTGAGATTAAAGGTGTGGACCACCATGCCTAGCTAGGTTTCTTATTTAAGCATTTAAAATTATACTGTAAAAAGAGAGCTTTATTAAAAAAAGGACAAGTAGGGTTGGAGAGGTGGCTCAGCAGTTAAAGTGTTTGCCTGAAGGGCCTGATAAGCAGAGTTCTATTCCCTAGTACCAACATAAAGCCAGATGCACAGAGTGGCCCACAAATCTGGAGTTTGTTTGCAGTGGCTAGAGGCCCTGGTGTGCCCGTTCTCTCTGTCTGTCTCTTCTCTATTTCTCTCTGCTTGCAAATAAATAAATTAAAAGAAAAAAGAACAAGCAGATTTTAACATAAAAACCAGCTCATGAGATTCTCAATAGTGTATCAATGACAAAAACAGTACCAATAAGCCCTGTTTGTGAAGAAGTACACACATGAGATCTCAGGATGGTTATAAGTGACCAGAAATATAAAAATAAACCTCACAAAATCCTCTATTAATTCAGGCATGCAGGAAAATATTTAGTGGTTGGCTCTATATACCCAGCACTCTTCTGGATGTCGTGAGTGGACAAGATATGCAAGAGGGGAATGGAGGCTGCAGATTGGTGAGGGTGGGTCTGATTGATCACGCACAGGAAGTAAGAGTAAACAAATCCTATGACAGAGGCTGTAGAAAACATAGCAGTAGAAGAGGAGAAGGCAGGATCAGGATCAGCTAGGGCCTTCTAGGCTGAAGAACACAGCTTTGAATTCTGAGTGAAATGGGAAAGGTTTCAGCACAGGAATGATATCATTTACATTTTAGTAGGATCGTTCCTAATGCTTATGTTTAAAAGAGAGATAGAGAGGGCTAAGGACAAAAGCAGAGAGACCATGTAGGTGGCTTTGAAGTAACTGAGATGAGATAATCGTAGCTTGCATCACCACTGGATATAATTATCTAGATTTGTTTTGAAAAGAACAGGGTTACTGATAAGAAACCAAGGATGAGCCCAGGTGAGAACAGGAGCAGGGCAGCTGTGTAAAAAGACTGACCTTTCAGTTGGGTCATGGTGAACTTGAGATGTCTGTTAAACACACAAGTGGAGATACTCAGAAGGCAACTGAAATGAAGAATGTGAAGTTCAAGAAACGTGTAAGCTACATATAAATTCAGGACTTTGGGGAACAGATATGTAAAGCTGTACCAGGAGACTAAGAAGTGAGCGTGCTAAGGACTAAGCAGGCATGGGCACACCAACATTACGAGGTGGAGGAGAGGAGCCTGCGAAGAAGACCAAGCCAAAGTACCTGTGGATAGAGGGAAAATCACAAAGTGTGAGTGAAGACAGCATGTCAGAGCAAAAGTAACCAATGCTGTCCAATGCTGTAGACAGGCCGGTTAAGCGGAGAGTAACAGGCCATTTGCTTTACCCTCATCAGAGCAGGTCCCTGGTGACCCCGAGAATGGTACGAGGGAAGCAAGAATGAGTTTGAGAAAGACAAAGGACTGAAGACAATAAGGACAGAGGAGTCACAGCTCTTCTGCAAAGAGCAGTGAGGAAATGGGGTAGTGGAGGCAGGATTAGTAGAGCTGACAGATTTTCTAAAGGCTATCCTGCTGAGAGCAACAAGAAGGGAGAACTGCTGAAAGGCAAGTTAGAGGAAGGAAGATCCAAAGGAGAAAAGCTTTAGGCCAAGCAGAGAGCTACGGTAGACGTGGCAAGTGGGCTATAGAAGTTCTCTTTTTCTTTAGCTTCCTCAGTTGAAGAAAAGTAAAAATACTGGTCTGTAAAAATTGTCTTACTTGACCCATTCATATTAACCCATGGTGCTTTCTTCTAAAGACTGTTTTCACTTAGAACCAGGCCAGGAAACTTCCATATCTGCTAGAAGTTCAACACGTGTAAAAATACAGACAAACAGGAAGGTGTATGAGAGTCATCAGACCTATTTTTTATACTCTGGTAGAAGGTTCACTTATGTGATGTTGAATTACACACTTAAGTCTTACATTGCAGAACACTGACCATTAGAGATTTTTCTTTAAGGAGGAATTTTACATGTAACAATGAAATGCACTTTCACAATAGGAGACTCTAACTTCCTTATTTAGGAAAATACAAGTGTTCAAAATACTCACCAACAGTGGTCACGGGAGGCTGGGCAGGGTACTGAGAACTTGTCGTGGCAGGGTACGGACCACCAGGAGGGTAAGGACAGCCTGGGTAACCACTATACAAAGGAACAAAAACATTAAATGTTAACATGACCTAACACTAAAGTACTTTTAAGAACCCCACTGAGAAAATTAAGACTGGCATATTATATTACCAGTTAATTAACTTACGGTTTTAGAGCTAAATGTGTTTATTCAAGAATCATTCTATGGCTCATGAATCCTTCCCTTCTATGGAAGTTTCATTAATACCACTGGATTTAGAGTAAACTGTCAAAACTAGGCATGGCAGTGCATGCTTACAATCTGGGGGGGAGGCCAAGAAAGAAGGGTGCTGCAAGTTTGAAGTCAGCTTAGGTTACAAAGCAAGACTAATATTTTAGAAAACCAAAAAAGAAAAGGAAAATCCAAGGGGGAGGGGAATGTGGCAAGGACAAACCAACCCACAAAACTAAAATGGCTCACAAGGTGTGGTGGCTCATGCCTGAACCCAAGTGAATTCCAGGCCAGCTGGACCTGAGAGAAAGACCCTGATTAAAAAAAAAATCAAAAGAAAAGGAAACACTCAAATGTTCCAAGGGCAAAACTCAACGTGAACAGAAGCAACAAATCTTCTGTGAGAAATTTTTTTGTTCTGATTTCCTAGTCTATTAAAAAATGTCTAAATTTTGCCGGAGACTTATAGGTAACCTTTTCAAATATTTAACTTGAAAGTACTCTTTTAAAAAAATTTTTACTGAAGGCTGGAGAGATGGCTCAGCGGTTAAGGCACCTGTCTGCAAAGCCTAACGACCCAGGTTTGATTCTCCAGTACCCATATAAGGCTAGATGCATAAAGTGGCACATGCATCTGGAGTTCATTTCAAGTGGCTGGAGGCCCTGGTGCCTGTGTTCTCTTTCTCTCTCTCTGCCTCGCTCTCTTTCTCTCTCTGTGTGCAAATAAAGATATCAATAAACTTAAAAAAAATATTTCTTGGGCTAGATAGATGGCTCAGTGGCTAAAGGCACTTGTTCACAAACCCAGATACCCCAGGTTTGATTCCCCAGTACCCACATAAACCCAGATGCACAAAGTGGCATATGCATCTGGAGTTCATTTACAGTGGCAGGAGGCTCTGGCATGCCCACACTCACTTTCTTTCTCTGCTCTCTCTCTGCCTCTTTCTATCTCTGTCCAAATAAATAAATATTTTTAAAATAAATATTTTTAAAATTTTATTCATTAGAGCAGTAAGAGAGATTGGGAGAGAATGGGCACACCGGGGCCTCTTGCTGCTGCAAATGACCTCTAGACGCACGCAGCACATTGTGCACCTGCCTTTATGTGTGTGCTGGGATGCTGACGGGGCCGGCAGGCTTTGTGATCAAGTGCCCTTAACTGCTAAGCCACTCTTGAAACATTTCTTCTCATTTTGTCATGTATTCCCATCAACATCAAAAAACTTTCTAGAAATCTCTCCTTCAATCACATGTAGGAATCTTGAATCTTGGAAGAATCATTTACAATATACAATATTCCCAACAAGTAATCACCTTTCTCTATGGAACACTGAATGTCATTCATTTCGATGTAACTTCTAAATAATGGTCCTAAATTTGCGTACTAGAAGATTTACTCAAGTCTGAAGTTCCTTTTTTGTTATCAGTTGCTGATCATAAAACTTCAGACAGGCTTCCTTTTTTTTTAGAATTTATTCAGGAAACGTAGGGCCTTAAGAAGCTAGAACTTGTGACCTAGCCTCCCACCACCACCTCCACAACTATCTTTCTTTCTTGTCCTGACAATATTCCTCTACCTTCTGCTGAGCAAACGTGACAGAATGTTTCCTTTGTTATAAGACCTCTCCCTGAAATTAGAAAGGTCCAAAAATAGTTGTTTGCTATATGTAAATTTTAATATTGTAGAAATTATATATATACACATAAATATAATCATCTTATAGTGAGCTGCATTCCTCTAGGCTAGAAAACACTCCTTTAAGCTGTGTTCACACATCATAAAATTCCAACTATAAGCTTGGCATGATAGCACATGCCTGTAAGTCCAGCCCTTAGGAGGCTGAGGGAAGGAAATCGTGATCCTGGACTACAGGCAGACTGTCTTTAAAATTATAAAAATCTACCAATAAAACAAGTTTTATCTTTCATCAAGTTTCCATTAAATTTGTTTTAATGTTCTAGTTAGCATCATTATTTGATTCACAATCTAATAGAATTGCTAAGACAATCATTCACAAGAAAAACTTTCATTACCTGGGGTTAGGAGGATATCCAGATGGGTACGCAGAGATTCCACCTGGCATGCCTGGCATGTAGGAGGCTAAAAACAATTTTTAACATTTAACATACTATTTTGAAAATAAAATGCAATCTTGCATATAAAAGCTACTGAATACTGGGTATCACTCTAAAACCACAGCAAACTTTCACACAAGAATGCAAATCTTGGCCTTAAACAAACACCTGGCAGGTTAGTTCTCTACTTTCAGAAGTTAATATTCCTCAAACATTAACCATGAAAATGCAAATGAGAAATCGTGCCTGGTCAGCTCTGCAACCTGTGCATCTGTAGCCTGAGACAAGAGGAGGTTCTGTTTCTGATTTAGAAGCAGGTCATTCGGGCCTCTTTGGGTCCAGGATCAGCTTCTTAGACAGGTGACCTCTTGTGTCTAAGAAATCTCTTGACCTTTCTTTGAGACTGTGCTGACTGAGCTACACAGCTGCTTCTGACAGCTTGACTGGAAGATGGCCAGTTACGACAAGAAGTCCAGCACACAACTTACATTTACACGCATCTAGACTGGTTAAAAAGAAAAGAAAAGCTTGGAAATGCTAGGGGAAGAAGTTGATCCAGAATACCTTGTTTATATTCTTTCGAGCACACTAATAGTATGGAAAGGTCAGCGGTACCAGGAGGCTAATGGACACAGAGAAGAAAGAGAAGATAATTTGGCTTTGATTGGGGAAGATTTGCTCTCTGAATCAGTTTTTTCCTCATTGAAACTTCTCTCACTGGATGCTAAGTCCATAAATGAATGGGGGTAGGGGAGAGGAACAGGAAAGAGAAGTGGAGGAAAGAGAAGGGGAGAAAAGAGAAGGTATCCCTGGCTGCAAACTGTTTAGAATCTAGTAGGGGCAATAAACAAGCAAAGAATAAAAACAAGTGGGCGTGGTCTGTATATGTTAAGTGTGATGACAAGGAAAGTACACAGTGCTACCTGTGGGCTCATCCAGGCAAGAGTTAATCAACCCTAAGTGATCTAGTTGAGGAATGACAGACGAAGCCTGAAGGCCAGACATGGGGCCTTCAAAGGTGAACTCTTGAAGACAGGTTCAATCACGTGGGAGCCGTACAAGGGCTCCTGTCAAGAAGCCTTCCCCAGCTGACGAATAGCACCTTTTAAGTTACCAGGTCCACAGCCTTCTTATTAGTATGAGAAGGTTATCATAAATACATCTTTTTTTTTTTTTTTTGGTTTTTCGAGGTAGGGTCTTGCTCTAGTCCAGGCTGACCTGGAATTCACCATGTAGTCTCAGGGTGGCCTTGAACTCACGCAATCCTCCTACTTCTGCTTCCTGAGTGCTGGGATTAAAGGCGTGCGTCACCACGCCCAGCTTCATAAATACATCTTAATTATAGTGAAGACAGGACTATGTCAGTGTTTCAGAAAGGAAAACTCTCAAAATGGCAGGACTGCTAGATTCCACAAAAAATGCTTTTTCAGTTTATGTTTAATACTATCTTTTAGAAAAGCTGGGGCCACTATTAAATATTAGCAATATAGCCAGTTTCCACCCACTCTCATGCTAGTTTCTCTCTCCAGCCTAACAACCACCACTTTACAGTTTAAGTGATTTCCTCACAATTATAAGCTATTCTCCTTTCCTTAACAACGAACAATTTCAGGCTGGTCACGGAGGTGCACTGAGGGCCGAGGTAGGAAGATCGATGTGAGTTGAGGCCAACCTGGAGCTATAGTGTGAGTTCTAGGTCAGCCTGGCCTAGAGTGAGATCCTACCTCAGGGAGGGAGAAAAAAAAAAAAAGCCCTAACAACTTCCCACAAGCCTTCAGGGCTCAACTCTGGGAGATACCAAGAATGCTTTAGAGGCAATAGACAGGACAACTGTGAGGACTAAGTGACAAAGTTTCATGTACTCAGCTATGACTGATAGTGACCACTTGATAAATATGGAATACTAGATTAAGGTTTAAATATAAAGCTAGATTTTTTTTTTTTGAGGCAGGGCCTCCCTCTGCAGCCCAGGCTGGCCTCAAATTCATTGCAAACCTCATACTTCAGCCTCCCAGCAGCTGAGATTAGAGTCATAAGCCAGCACATCCAGCTCAATGCTGTTCTTTTTTTTTTAAAAAAGAAAAAAATTATTTATTTGCAAGGAGAGAGATAATGAATGAATGGGCACACCAGGGCCACCTGCCACTGTGCCACTCTGTGTATCTGGCTCTATGTGGGTACTAGGGAATTGAATCCAGGCCATTAGGCTTTGCAAGCATTTGCCTTAACCACTGAGCCATCTCTCCACCCCAGTGCTGGCATTTTTAAGATCTCAAGTTATGTTGCCCAGGCTGGCCCTGAACCTCCTGGGCTCAAGCAATTCTCTTGCCTTAGCCCCCCAAGTCGTTAGGACTAAGACATACACCCTCACATCTGCCTGAGAGTGCCATCTGCTAATGTGACTCACGGTTAGCTCAAACGTTACACTAGGGCTAGAGAGATTGCTCAGCAGTTAAGGTGCTTACCTGCAAAGCCTAATGACCTGTGTATGATTCCCTAGTACCCATGTAAAGCCAGATACACAAAGTGGTGCATGCATCTAGAGTTCCTTTGCAGTGGCTGGAAGCCCTGGCACACCCATTCCAATTCATTCTCTCCCTCTTCTTCTGTTTTTTCTTTCCCTATCTCTCTGCTTGCAAATAAATAAAAATTTAAGTCACCCTAAAGAGATAAAAAGTGTTATGAACAAATGATGCACGATTCTCACTACTAAACAAATATTTATTTAAATGTTTGTCCAATTTCTTGGCTATTCCTTAATGTGTGCAGCAGACATCCAGGTCATTATTTCTTTTTCCTCATACCTAATAATAATGTGTATTACCTAAATGTATAAAACGTATTTAAACTGGAATAGATGAACAGTGAACCAGTGTCTTTCAGTGATTAATTTAAGTTAGCCCTAGCAAGGATGTCAAGACATGTGGCCTTGTGACATGACACTGCCATCTAAAAATGTGTTGGGGCTGGAAAGATTGCTCAGTGGTTAGAGCTGCTTGCTTGCAAAGCCTCACGGCCCGTTTAATTCCCCAGTACCCACATAAGGCCAGATGCACAAGGTGGTGCATGCGTCTGGGGTCTGTCTAGAGCAGCAGGTTGGACAGCCTGTGTTGAGTGAGACACAGTTGGACTGCAGCAAGGATCACAGCATGGTCTCATTCTAGAACATGGTACTTTCAGCGTCACACTAGTCTATCCAAATGTCTAAAGAAGTTGCTGTTGTCTTCAGTGCTGAGACTAAATCTGAGCAAATGAACAAGAGGACGGGACTAGGAAATAAAACGTCACTCTCCACTACTAGGCACTCAGTCAACAGGATTTAATAACATGAAAACAACTTTCTGAGCCAAAAGAATCATCAATATCTTTAATAAAAGAGGCACTAACCCAAGACCAAGCTGCTTCTGGGAAAGGAAGGAGGGACGTCAGTTCATGTATACTCCCATTCTGCTTATTAAGCAAAATGTTCCACAAGGATAAAAAAGAGGGTAATTTTCAGCAAAAGGAAAATAAACACATAATTAGTGTTAAGAGAGAACTAAATCTGGGGCTGGTAAAGCGCATTCCTGAGGTCCCAGTGCTGGGGAGGCAGGCAGGGGTTCCCTTGGGGCCTGCTGGTGCAATGAGAGACCCTGTCTCACAGCTGAGGGACAGGTTCTGGCCTTCACGTGTACACACACGTGTACTCACACACATAGGAACATGCACATACACACATGCACACCACACACTGAGAAAAAAAGATAAAAGTTTGACTAATTGCAGTCATAAATAAAATTTACAAAAAAGAATCACAGGTCAAAACACAATGAAAGCAATACAAATTCAGTAATATCAAAACAAGTACAACCAACTCCCGATTATACAGGATGGATCATTTACATAACAGATAATAGGGATAATACAGACCAATTAAGGGAGAACTGATACTCTCTCCATGTCCAAGGTAAAACCATGAATTGGCTGTACTGAAGAGAAGAAGCTGAGAGCTAGAGGTCCAGTGTGTACGCTGGATGTGCATGGTTTAGCCAACTGAAGTCAATCCTCTATAACCATGAGCTGCATGAAAAGGAGGGCTCAGGCTACCTTCAGGGCACATGGCATGCATACTTTAAGAAAGTCTAGCTCTATTCCAGCATTTTCTCCTCTCTGTTGGAACCCAGCACATCCACACTACGATCTCTACCCACAAAGGGAAGTCCAAATGCCAATCTTTGGCAGGAATCTGTACATGCAGACGTGGGACCTCAGAACACCTCCAAAAATTCCACTAACTGGACAAGCTAAAAAGCAAAGTGAAGTTATTGAAAACGTTTAACAAGGCTTTTGTTTAATTCAAATAAATTTCAAAATCAAATTTCAACTCTACTTACTATTTGGTGGCCCTGTTGCTGCGTACGGTGGGTAAGGCGAAGGAACATTAGGACGAGAGAACACTGGAGGCTCCTCTCCAAATATCACAATCATGACCTGAATAAGCTCCAGTAAGTCTGACTGTGGCTAAAATATGGGAGGGAAATCATGTCAGGTACAGAGGCGTTTTTCAGCAAAATAACAAAGTCTGGCCACTTCTTACAGTTTTCACCTCAGGTTGACAATTTTCTTTATACGATTCAAAACATGAAAATTTCTTTCCTTCCCTTTTCAATATTTCATTTGCAAGCAGAGATAGAAGACAGACAAGAGAGAATGGATGTGCCAGAACCTTCAGCCACTGCAAACAAACTCCAGATGCATGTTCCTCCCTGCGCATCTGGCTTTACATGGGTATTGGGGAATCAAACCCAGGTCATTAGGTTTTGCAGGCAAGTGCCTGCATATGGTTGGTAAGGCATAGAAATAGTAGCTCTAAGCCATCTCTCTGGCCCCCTTTTCCTTTTCTTTTCCACCCTCAACTTCATTTTGGCTTTTAGAGACAGGGTCTCATTCTACTGTACTACTGTAACTAAGGCTGGCCTTGAAGTTGTGATCTTCTTGACTCTGCCTCCCAAGTATTCAAATTACAAGCATCAACTACTATGCCTGAATGGAAAATTTTATTTATTAACTTACTTTAATAAAGTGAGGTGGTTTAAAAATTATTTATTTGCAAGCAGAGAGAGAGAGAGAGAGAGAGAGAGAGAGAGAGAGAAAATGGATGTGTCAGAGCCTCCAGCCACTGCAAACAAACTCCAGATGCATGCAGCCCTTTGTGCATCTGGCTTAATTGTGGGTACTGGGGAACTGAACCTGGGTCATTAGGCTTTGCAGGCAAAGTGGCCTTAACTGCTGAGCCATCTCTCCAGTTCTTCCTGTATGCAGAGGACTAAGTCCTAGAGTCCATGAAACACCAAGCTAATTGCAGGAATGCAGCCTGCTGACAGGGGAGCAGGTCCAGTGGCTGTGACATAGTCCTGGAGACATTGGTGTCACCCAAATCCATGAAGTACTAAGCTAAGCAACAGAAGTCCACACCCAGGAGGCTACGATGCAGACCAGACAGCGCTACAGGACTATCCGTCAGGATACTCTACAGCATGACCTCATCCATCTTACTGAACTTAGTGACCATTTGTAAATATCATGCATACAGAAATGTATGAAGCATGCTATTTTAATGAGTAAAAAAAACCTCCAAAATTAGCCGTTAAAGTGCTGAGACTACCTGTAATGCAGCACCTCACATTTCCCTTCCTGACTGAACTCCTGTCCATGACATGCAGGTGACCCTTCTCTGACAAGTGTGGAATGCCATTCTTTGGTGGTAAGTAAGCACACTACTTTATCATTTCCTAAACTGGAAATATTTATATCTGCCTCTGCCTCCCAGTGCCAGGTGCACAGGCATGTACCATCATGCCCAGATTCATGGCTCCAGGAGTTTAGCATCTTCTTAATAAAAGGACATCTGTTTTTAGGTTTGCCCCACGTCAGTGGCATTACAAGCATAAAGCATTCATTAGTCCTCTCCACTAGTGATTCCCATCTGGTACTAAACACGCCTGCTGAGCCCTTCATTTCTATGTAGTTCCTGCTTTTTCACTTCTCTATATAGTCTATATTTTTCAGTTTATGGCTTCCACTTGGTTCCTTTGTAATATAATTCTGCATTTAATCACCCACTTTCTTGAATACAATCATTTTCAAATCTGCTTGATAAGCGGTTTACCTCAAGCTAAGAAATATCCTATTTTTACTATCTTTTTTTTTAACTCTTGGTTCTCATTTTTGGTACAGTCAAGACTGGACATCACTTTTGAAAAATTGGAGTGGTTATACATTATCTTATTTCAGCAAGAGTTCACCATATCCTCAAGCAAGCAGCGACAGTGTGGATGACTTTAATAAAATTGGGACTGAATTAGCTCAAGGCACTGTGTGTGTGTACACATGCACACTGATGTGGTACCTCGTGTGCTCTTGCAGAGGCCAGAGGAGAATGCCCAGTGTCCCTCCTCCATCATGCAACTGGCTACTCATTCCGGAGCCTGACATTTTATTTTTTGGCAAGCCCCAGTGATTTTTCTGGTCTGTATTTGCCACAGGATTGAGGTTACAGTTGTGTGTAGCTACAACTTGTACATGGGCACTGGGGAAATAATCACCAGAAATCTCAGGCCCTCATGTTTGTATGGGAAAAGAATTTAATAACTGAGCTATCTCCAGCCCCTCAAGGCTGTATTTTTTTGTTTGTTTGTTTGTTTTTACAGAGGTAGGTTCTCACTGTAGCCCAGGCTGACCTGCAATTTACTCTGTAGCCCAGATTGGCCTTGAACTCACATCATCTTCCTACCTCAGTCTCCTAAGTGCAGGGATTAAAGGTGTGTGCCACCATACCTGGCCTTGAGGAGAGGTATTTTTTTTTTTAAAATTATTTTATTTATTTTTATTTATTTATTGTCCATAATGAGGAGAGGTTTTTAAAGGCTCATTTTATCTGAGTTCTCCTCCTCTGTTTCTCTAGTGCAGTGAACTAACAGCCTCATTAGCTCCCTTCTTGGCTAGGTTCTGAATGGTCTCTTTACAGGAGATTGCTGAGAATGTAGCTGTTTTTTTTTTAAACAAGAACTCTCTTTTTAAAATATTTTATTTATTCATTTTTCAAGCAGAGAGAGAGAGAGAGAGACAGAGAGAGAGAGAGAGAGAGAGAGAGAGAAAAACGAACGAACGAGAGAGAACACCAAGGCCACCACCTTGTGGGTCTGGCTTATGTGGGTCCTGGGGAACTGAACCAGGGGCCTTCGGCACTGGAGGCAAGTGCCTTAACCGCTGAGCCATCTCTCCAGCTCCCCCTTTTTTGGTAGCTGTTTTTTGAAGAGTCCTTCTGCTTTGCTTTTTAGCATCTTCTCTTTGAAGCTTAAGAATTCAGCCATCTCTCAGGGGTAGAGTGGAGCTAAGAGGATCTGACTCACTTCTTTGTGACTTTTTTCTCCCAAATCCTGGGCTGTCAAGTCCTGGCTACCTTGGTAGACACAACATCAACTTTTGTCTTTACAGCCATTTTAGGTCGTTTAAAACTGCAGGTTTCTTAGTTTCTCCCCCACGCCAAGAACCAGTAAATATCACCAGGGGAAAAGTCATGCTGGTTCATCTCTTCACAGTTTTCTTCCCTGATAGTCTTGCCCTGAGTACTGAGCACATCCAAAGCTTTCTACAGCATTCCAGAAGATGCTGTTTTGTCTGCCTTACTTATTTCTGATTTGATTGCTTATCTGGAGGCTCTAGAGGCAAAGGCAGATGCAAAAGATCCCAACTATTATCCTCAACAGGAGTGCTTTGAGTAATAAGATTTCACCTGTAACTATATCCTACCTAATACTATTTTGTTATGAATTCTCTACAATACAAACCCTATTTTTAAAAAATTTAAGCAAATAGTGAATTAAGAGTTTTTAAAACTACATGAGTATAAGACACTTCTTTTAGACAACCTTTACAGCCAGTTAGAGGTAGCTTACACCTGTAATCCTAGCATTTGGGAAGCCAAGGCAGGAAGATCAAGAGGTCAAGGCCCCAGGAGGGTGGGGACAGGGAGGAGGGAAATGGGGTACCACCACAAGATTTGCTCATACAATGTAGCTAGTCACTGACAATAAATATGTTAATAAAAAAAATGAGTTACATTGCAAGACCTTGTATCAAAAGCCAAAGAAATAAAAAAGAAAAGGCCTTTTCTAATTCCCTCAGCTCAGTGACTAGACCACAATCCAAACTCAGGACCCATCGTCCTTGGACTCCTCCTTGAACACAAACTGAAAACCGATGCCACTGAGCCAAGCATACACAACCCAGCATGCACCGAGCCCTCTCAATACTTACATGCTTCCATTCGTGGAGATAAGGAAGATATATTTTCCCATTCGCATCAACATGCTTTCCTGTTTTAATAGTCATTGAACTAGTAGGCTTAACGAAACATATAGGGGGATTATATGGGTATGTGTCCAGCAGCCAGAGGCATATTGGAATATTATATATATTACCTGAGAGAGAAAAAGAAACTTCAGTTACTCTACTTTTATTACCTTTCAATGGAGTTGTCAAACATATCTAATTGTGTCTACAACCTGACCAACATCTATAACGTTCTCAGTGTGATTGTTCAGATCAATGATGCAAGCCTCTCCTCTGCCCTATGAAATAGAATCTGTCTCATTTGAGACAGACTCCAGGGACCCACCAGCAACCACACTAACCACGAATTCCAGCCCACCATTTTATTCATCTAATGTAACTTACACACATTTTCCCCTTACAGTTTCAGCACATCTATGTAAATAATTTTCACCTAAACAACTCAAGTACTTGTGGGACCTCAGATTAATTACATCTACAGTATAGTTAACACATAAAACCTAAATTTATTTCCACCACCTGGAATTTTT
>PVHP010028922.1:0-22755 GCA_004024765.1 Zapus hudsonius | reverse complement strand
CACACACACACACACACATATATATAAAATTTGAGGTATGGTCTAACTCTAGCCCAGGCTGACCTAGAACTCTGTATCTCCAGGCTGGCCTGAAACTCACAGTGATCCTCCTACCTCTGCCTCCCAAGAGCTGGGATTAAAGGCTTGCATGTCCATGCCCAGCTATTTATGTTGATTCTGGGGAATTGAATTCAGTGATCTCAGGCCCCCTTACACTCTCATGCTTGAGGAGGAAGCACTCTTAACCACTGAATCATCTCTTCAGCCCTGATGCTACTCTTTTAAAAAATAAAAACTCAATTTAGGGGCTGGAGAGAGAGTTCAGAGACAGGCTGATTCATAAGGTTTGTTGGCCAGCCAGTCTGACTTAATTAGGCAAGTTCCAGGTTAGTGAAAGACCTGTCTCAAATAGATAGATAGATAGATAATAAATAAATAAATAATCAAAGAAAGAAAGAAAAGGTAAGAGAGTGTTGAAGAATAACACCCAAGGTTATTCTTTGGCATCTACATGTACATGCATATGCACCTACACCACATCAACACACAAAAACTTAATTTAGTCAAGCGTGTTGGTACATACCTATAATCCCAGCATGTAGGATGCTGAGACAAGAGGATTTCAAGTTCAGAAAAAGAAAGCCTTAATTTTTTAAAAGACAGATAAAATTACATAAATTTACCAGGTATAACATAATTTTGTTATTGTTGTTGAGATAGAGTTTTATTATACAGTCCAGGCTAGTCTTGAACAAGATCCTCTTCTCTAATCTCCTGAGTGCTAGAATTACAGGTGTGCAATAACACACCTGATCAACGTGTTTTTAAAATTTTTATTTTTTTATTTGAGAGGGGGGAGAGAAGGAGGGGGAGAGAGAAAGAAAGAGAGGGAGAGGGAGAGGGAGAGAGGGAGAGAAGCAGATAGAGGGAGAGAGTGGGTGCACCAGGCCTCCAGCCACTGCAAATGAACTCCAGACACATGTGCCACCTTGTGCATCTGGCTTTACGTGGGTACTGGGGAATTGAACTTGGGTCCTTCTGCTTTGCAGGCAAGCACCTACACCATCTCTCCAGCCCTTCAACATGTTTTGAAGTATATTTACATTGTAGGACAACTAAATCTAGCTAATTAACACATGCACTATTTCATAAAGTCGTTTTTGTGTGATGAGAACACTCACTCATTTCAGCATATTGGAAGAATACAATACATTATAGTGGAGTGGTGGCACATGCTACCGGAGTTCCAGCTACTCAGGAGGCTGAGGCAGGAGGATTGCTAGAACAAGGAGTCCAAGACCAGCCTGGGTAAACATAGCAAGACCACATCTAAAAACTAAAAGAAAAAAATACAAACCCAACCAATGTATTATTAAATATGGTCATTATATTGTACAATAGATCTCTCAAACCTAATCCTTTTAACTGAAAATTTATATCTTTTGACCATTATTTTCCCAACTCCCTTAGTTCCTGGTATCTACTGTTACACCTCCACCCCCAGTTTTTTGTTTTGTTTTTTTTTTTTTTTTTGAAGTAGAGTCTCGCTCTAGCCCACGAATTTACTATGTAGTATCAGGGTGGCCTTGAACTCACAGTGATCTTCCCACCTCTGCCTTCTGAACACTGGGATTAAAGGTGTGCAACACCATGCTGGTTTTCCTTCCATATGAATGAGATCATTCAGTCTTTCTGTGTTTGGCTTCTTTCACTTAACACAATAGTTTCCAGTTCATACATGATAGGATTTTCTTCTTTTCTTACGAATAGTACCCCATTGTGTATACATGCACCATATTTTATTTTTTCTTATTTTTTTATTTTTATTTTTTCATATTTTCTTTTTTCATCCAGAGTGAGGTAGAATCTCACTCTAGCCCAGGCTGACCTGGAACTCACTCTGTAGTCCCAGGCTGGCCTCTAACTCACAGTGATACTCCTAACTCTCTGCCTCCCGAGTGCTGGGATTGAAGACATGGACCAGCATGACAGATTTTACTTTTAAGACAGGGTCTTCATGTAGCACAGGCTAGTCTTGAAAATACTACTTAGCCAAAGCTGGTCTTGAACTCCTGATCCTCCTACCCCTACCCCTCAAGTTCTGAGATTATAGGAGTGTGCCACCACACCCAGCTTTACCATATTTTTTATTCATTTAGATATTTGGGTTGATTCTATATTTTGCTTATTGTGGAAACATGGGAACACAGATATCTTGTCAAGATGCTAATTTTATTTCTTTGGACTTACAAACAGTAATGAGACTGCTGTATCTGTTATACATGTTACTGCTAAAATTTTTGCAGCCAATTTGATATTCTATACTCACCTTATTCATTCAGTCTTTCATGGCTTATTTTAGCTTATTTAATGACCAAAACCAAAACAAAACAAAGAAAACAATAAAACCCCCACGACCACCACCACCACCACAACAACAGCAACAAAAAATACCAGTGGCATATTCACAGTGATTCATTGTTAAATCTACTCAATTACAGTTAAATCAACTTTTTAAATTGCTTTTTCAAGGTAGGGTCTCACTCTAGCCCAGGCTGACCTGGAACTCACTCTGTAGGCCAGGCTGGCCTTAAACTCACAGTGATCACCATATCTCTGCCTCCCCAGTGCTGGGATTCTAGGCATGAGTCACCACACCCAGCTATCACCAATCTATCCTTTTGTTATTTTGTATGCTTTTGTTCTTTGAAATAGGATCTCCCTATGTAGCCAGGAACTTGCCATGAAGCCCAGGTAGTTCTCAAACTTGAGATCCTTCTACCTCAGCTTCCTAAGTGCTGTGATGACAGGTATGTGCGACCATGCCCAGCTCTCCCCCCATCATTGATCTGCAACTTTTTTCTTTTCAAATATAGGCACTGAGTGCTGAAAACTTCCTTCTAAACTTCACGGGTTTAAATTTTTTTTGGTGTTTGTGCAGTATGTGTATTATATTGTGATGTGTGTGGTGTACATTTTGGCTAGACTGGCTGACCAGGGAGCCCCAGGAATTCTCTTATCTCCTCCCCCCTCAGCACTGGGGTTAAAGAAATGCACAGTCATTTTTATGTGGGTGTTGTTACTTTTACAATTTATTTATTCAAATATTTTAAAATCATTTTGGTTATTTGTTATGGTGTACATGTGTGTGTTTGGACACAGATTGATGTCAGGTGTCTTCCTCAATTACTCTTTGAACCCAAGCTTGCCAATTTGGCTAATCTAGCTAGTAAGATTGTCTGGGGCCCCTTATCTCTGCTTCACAAGTGCTGGCATTGCAGGCAGGCCACCATGATCGATTGGCATTTGTGTGGGTACTGGGAATCTGAACTCCAGTCCTAACTTTGGCACAGCAAGTGAGCCATCTCCTGAACTCCTGTTATTTATTTTTTGAGGTACTTAACCTAAAAGTATTCTTTAAGTGTGTTGTTTTTCTTCTGCTTCTTTCTTAGGGTGTACAGTGTCATAAGCCTGCAATCCCACACTAAAACAGGAAGATCAAGAGTTTAATGACAGCCTGGGCTATATCATGAAGTTTATTTATTTATTTGCAAGCAGAGATAGAGATAGATAGACATATAGACAGATAGACAGCATATGGGTACACCAGGGTCTCTAGTCACTGCAAATGAACTTAGACACGTGCACCACTTTGTGCTGCTTTATGTGGGTACTGGGGAATCAAACCTAGGTAATTAGGCTTTGCAGGCAAGCACCTTAACCACTGAGCAATCTCCTCAGCCCTCTTATATCATGAATTTTAGACCAGAGGAGACACCTTTTAAATCAATTAATCAATGAATGAATTTTTTTTCTCAACTGTCTGCTGGCTTATATTGTTTTTTTTTCTTTGTAAAGGACCTTTGTTTTTCTTCTCTCTGTCTCCTTCCTTCCTTCCTTCCTTCCTTCCTTCCTTCCTTCCTTCCTTCCTTCCTTCCTTCCTTCCTTCCTTCCCTCCTCCTTCTTTATTTGTGGTTGTATTGAAGACTGAATGATAGAGGCAAGTACTCTATCATTATACTACATCGCCAGCTCCAAGATTTTATTTTACTATTGGTTTTAAGCAAGTTATAATTTAGTCCAGTTTCCTTCAGATTTCTTTTGTCTGAGGCTCACTGCATCCTTAGATATGCAATCATCCTCTTACCTGCTCAGAATCTGATGCACCATGCCAGGCTACTCCTACTCACATGGACTTTTATTGTCAAATTTACTGATTTTTGCCAGTAAGACTGGTGAAAAATCACATCTCCGAATATTATTTTTGCATTTCTCAAATGACACGAGCCATTTTCATTTTGTAAAAGTCATCTGCAGCTGGGCATAGCTGTAATCTCAGTACATAGGAGGCTGAAGTAGGAGGATTGAGTTTGATGTTAGCCTAGGCCACATATTGAATTTCCTTAGAAGACTGTCTCAGGAAAAAATATATAATATGTATTTATCTATGTATGATGTTGGATGTCGTGGCTCATGCCTGTAATTCCAGACCTTGGGAGGTAGCGGCAGGAAGATCAGAAATTCAAGGTCATCCTTGGCAACATAATGAGTTTGAGGCTAATCTGGGCTACTTGAGATCATGTCTCAAGAAAAGTAAAAAAAAAAAAAAAAAAAAAAAAAAAAAAAAAAAAAAAAAAAAACCAGAAAAGCCGGGTGTGGTGGTGAATGCCTTTAATCCCAGCATTTGGGAGGCAAAGGTAGGAGGATCACATGAGTTGGAGGCTGCCCTGAGATTACATAGTGAATCCTGGTCAGCCTGGGCTACAGCAAGACCCTACCTTAAGAAACAAAACAAAAGAAAAAATAATTAAATTAAATTTAAGAAGTAGTAAACTGGGCATAGTGGCATACCCCTTTAATCCTAGCACTCAGCAGGCAGAATTAGCAGGATCACCATGAATTTTTGGCCACCTTGAGACTACATAGTGAATTCCAGGTCAGCCTGGACTATACAGCAACATCCCATCTCGAAAAACAAACAAACAAACAAAATAATAATTTGATTTGTATCCCATTTTCTATAAAATCATATCATTTAATTTTCCTATTGGCTTATTGACAATTTTTATTTTGATTTATGTGAAATTTTCCCTTTTTATAATGAGCAATTTTTGGCAATAAGATATAACATACAGTCATTTTCAATATAAAAAAGCACTTTAAAGATCATGTAGTGTCCTGGTACAAAATACTCAAGAGTCCATTGTAGCTAGTATTTTATTACTGCTCTTCATCAAGGTGTTTGTTTTCACTTATGTTTGTAATGAAGCTTATACAGTCAACACAGGCTATGTAAGTTTAAGGAGCTAAAGTCACTCTGGACTCTCTACCTTCTGACCAAAGGCACTAGAATAATCACAAACTTTGATGCTGAATGGAGATTTATAGCTCTACTTAGTTTTCATTACTCTTCTAATGGCGCTTGAGGAAACTGAGGCTTGGAAAAGTAAACTGACTTTATTGTATGACTGTATTGTATGGAAAGTTACATTTATTTTATTTTATTTAAAAAATATTTTATTTAAAGCCAGGTGTAGTGGCGCACGCCTTTAATCCCAGCACTCGGGAGGCAGAGGTAGGAGGATCACCATGAGTTCGAGGCCACCCTGAGATTACATAGTGAATTCCAAATCAGCCTGGGCTAGAGAGAGACCCTACCTCGAAAAATCAAAAAAAAATATATTATTTGCAAGGAGAGAGAGAGAGAGAGAGAGAGAGAGAGAGAGAGAGAGAGAGAGAGAGAGAGAGAGAGAGAGAGAATGGGTTGCCAAGATCTCCCAGACACTGCAAAGGAACTCTAGGTGCATACATCACTTTGTGTATCTGGCTTTATGTGGGTACTGGGGAATCGAACTCAGGTTGCTAGGTTTTCCAGGCAAGTACTTTAACCACTAAGCCATCTCTCCAGCCCAGAAAGTTACATTAGATTGAAAAGTCATTTGGTTCTATATTTCAGAGTTTTACATTTAGTAACTAGGGCAAAATTTTGGTTGGGACCCAGGTGCTCTTTCTAATTAGAAATCAACATGAAGATTTGGTCAACATAGAACAAACTGCTTTTCTTCTTCTGCAGGCCAAGTCTGGCAGGCTATGGGGGAGTAGGCACAGTAGGGATGATGGAGTCTGATATCTATACTTACCTTTGGCAGCCGTCAGCATGGTGGAGGCCAGTTCACACTGCTGAGACTCCAAGTGTCCGAGTGTGAACCAGCGAGGATAACGGCTGGGTACCACAGACACCATATGATGAGGGTGAGAAGTGTCACTTGCAGAAGACGAGTTTTCTAGAACAGGTAACCTAGAGGATATAGGAGGAATCATCAGCTATCGTGTAGACTATAGCCGCCACAAGCTTCCTTAGAGAAGCATGCTCCCTGCTGGGGAGGAACTGGTTAGGGAAGGACTAACAAGGTGCTTTGAAGGGTTTTAAACCTATGTTATTATCTGAATGTCAGGTGAAAGCTTGGGTACCTGGAATACTCAAGTTGAATAGGTCCCATCACAAGTGGATTTGAAAGACAAGAGCAGGTTTATTTCCAAAAGCATAAGAAATACATGCCAAGGAATTTTATTTTTAGGTAATGAAAATTCTTCTTTTGTATGGTCTGTGACATCTCAGAGGTCCACCTACCTAAACCAAAGATCCCCATAGTCCATTATTTCCAGGTGTTGGGAGTACACATACTCATCTCTACTTTTCTGAGATCCTCTGGGAATTTCTACCTGGGAACCATGATTAAACTGAGTTATAGAAGAGTTTAAAAATCCTTGTGGGCATGGTGGTGCATGCCTTTAATCTCAGCATTTAGGAGGCAGAGGTAGGAGATCACAATGAGTTTGAGGCCAGCCTGAGACTACATAGTGAATTCCAGGTCAGCCTGGGCTAGAGTGAGACCTTACCTTGAAAACAAACTAACTAAATTCTTTCCTAGGCTGCTGAATTGGCTCTAGAATAGGGAGCTCAGGTCTTACTATTAATTTCTCAGGGGCTTCATCAGATATTCCACCATGAGTGTCCAGGGAGCCAAGTGGGTCACCAACAAAGAATCCCAGATAGAAATCTTAGGTCATATGAAAATACCTGAGTCAATGAAAGATGAGCTTCATGGAAATAACAAAGAGACAGAGGAAGTAGGATAAGCAAAGAAAGAGAGCACTGGAGAACTCTGCTTTGGTGGAAGCAACTAGGGTGGACCTACCTCATGGCACGTAAGGCTAATTTGTAGGATAAGTCTGGATCATGAGGCAGCAGAGCTGAGAACAAATACTTGGCAAAGGTGTGCATGGGCACACTCTCTCGGTGGATGACTTCTCCTAGACCGCTGAAAGGGCCCCCTGAAGAAAGAAGACAAACCAGCTAGTTATCTTTTTCGAATGCTTCCATCCACCGCAGGGTTCCATGCTTGCTTGCTTGCTATCCACAGGAACCTCAAGATGCTTTTGTTGTTGTTTTTAGAGAGAATGGCTCTCTTCTGACCCAAAACCAGGAGTCTCAAAAGCCCCCCCAACCATTTGGTCTTACCTTTGAAATGGCTGCGAGATTCCTAATGACTCCAACTATGGTAAGCCCTCCTTCCACTCACCACCCCGAGAGAGTCAGTGGGGCCAAGGGAATTACTATTAGAACTCCAAGGCCAGAACTGATTCTGCTGTTCAGGAGGCCACCTGTGACCTGTGCTGTCAAGTCTTTATTAGACTTAAAAAAATTTTTTTTCTGAGGTAGGGCCTCACTCTAGCCCAGGCTGACCTGAAATTCACTATTTAGTGCCAGGCTGATCCCGAACTCACAGTGATTCCTCTACCTCTTCATTATATTTTAATAATATCAATGTTCCTGTATTTGTGCTGAGAAGAGAGGGCAAAGTCACAGCCAAAGATACAGATACCATAGACTTTCTTCTACTTACCTTCAAGCAATAGGATGCACTGTTTCCGCAGTGTTTGGATTAGCTCATCATCCAGCTGCAGCTCCTGGAGTTGGCTAAGGAGTTGTTCCTCATTGCGGCACACCTTGTCCTGTGCATAGAGGCCTTCAGGCATCACCCTCTGTTGACCCATACCTATCAGAGCAACTTCCAGGGCCAATGACAGGTAGGACTCACTGCTGTTTGGGCAGCCTGTAGCCACAGGCACATGCTGGTACACAGGGAGTCTGCTCTCATTCATATCTGAGGGCAAGAGGGCATCAGCCTCTTTAGCACAGGCCTACAGTAGATTCTTCTGCCCCTCTATTATCCCTCCCACTTTGGGATATCACTTGCTCCATAGCTACCACAGAGGTTGAATTGGAACTTCAGAGCAGTAAGAAAACTGCACATGAAAGTTTATACAGTAAATTGGGTATGGTGGCACATGCATTTAATCCCAGCACTCAGGAGGCAGAGGCAGAGTTCACGGCCATCCTGAGACTACATAGTGAATAGACTACATAGCATGGGCTAGAACAAGACCCTACATTAAAAAACCAAAATAAATAAATATGGTTATACAGGACCATAAAGATTCCTGCCTCCTATAAGTGAATTGACTAGGGCAGATAGGGAAGAATAACTTTTATCTTTTGGTAGCACATTATGTAAGTGTATAATTGTTTACATATGTCTCTTACTCAGTGTGGGCATCATAAAGGAATGAGACCATCTTATTGCTCTAAGTATCTCCAGGACTGGACATATGGAAGAAATATATGTCAGTGGTAAGTAAATAAAACAAGTTCAAGATGGTGTGTTTCATCCCAGTACTTGGGAGGCAGAGATAGAAGGATCACTGTGTGGTTCAAGGCCACCTGAGATGACATAGTGAATTCCAGGTCAGCCTAGGCTAGAGCAAGATCCCATCTCCAAAAACCAAACAAAAACAAATACAAACAAACAAAAACAAAGCAAAACCAAAAAAACAAGTTCAACTTCAGGATTTTCAAAATATATATATATATATTTTTCTGAGATAGGGTTTCACTCTAGCCCAGGTTGACCTAGATCTTACTCTGTAGTCCCAGGCTGACCTCAAACTCACAGCAATCCTTTCTCTTTGTCCCAAGTGCTAGCATTAAAGGCATGTGCCACCAGCAAACTATAATTTTTTTTAAAGAATATTTAAAAAAATATTTTATTTATTCATTTTCAAGCAGAGAAATACAGAGATAGAGATAGAGAGAGAGGGAGAGAGCACGAGTGCCACCACCTTGTGGGTCTGGCATATGTGGGTACTGGGGAATTGAACCCGGGGCCTTAGGCACTGGAGGCAAGTGCCTTAACCGCTGAGCCATCTCTCCAGCCCTAAAAAATATTTTTTATTTATTTGAGTATTATGTGAGAGTGAATGAGAGAGGAGAGAGAGAGAGAAAGAGAGAGAGAGAGAGAAAGAGAAAGTATGGACATACTAGGACCTCTTGCCACTGCAAACCAGCTCCAGGTGCATGTGCCACTTTATGCATCTGGCTCTACATGGGTACTGGGAAACTGAACCTGGGATGGCAGGCAGGCTTTCCAAGCAAGTGCCGTAAACCACTGAGTCATTTTCCTAACCGAAACATAATTTGCCATAGTTATTTTATCTGTCTATGTGTCTGTCTGTTTCAAGGTAGAGTCTCACTCTAGTCCAGGCTTTCCTGGAACTCACTCTATAGTCCCAGGCTGGCATTGAACTCACAGCGATCCTCCCACCTCTGCCTCCTGAGTTCTGCTCTGGAGTTCTGACTCCCACTCCTAAAACTCCTCTAACCCTTCTCATTCCCCTCAGAATTGTTTAAGCATTCTTGGTAGGAAAGTGAGAGAGTAAGGAAGCTGGCAAGGTAAAATGGGAAAGCAGGACAGGACCAGACCACAGGGTGAAAGAGTAGAAGCCTAAGGAAACCTTTCAAGGACACCCAGTTTGGATAAGATGGGAAAAATGGTTGCAGGAAAAGCAGAACAGACTTTGGCAGATAGGATATGGCTGCCATTGCTCAGGCTGACCCTTATACCTGACACTTCCATATAGCTGTCATCATTCAGGCGGCAGGCCTCTGTCAAAGTGAGAAACAGGCAGCCAATGGGATCCAGGGGGTGGCCCACCCATCCCTCCAGGTTTGTGATTGTTGTGGTTCCTCTCTGTAGCAAGTCTAGAAATAAGCAGATTCAAGCGTTAGACAGTAACAGAGGCACATGGCTCTTTTCATCAGCAGTGGTTTCCTATTAGTCTCATGCAGGCCTTGACACTGGGTCAAGGTTGTATCTGTGGTTGACAGCCTGATCACAAATTTACCAGCCAGCTGTAAGATTATGTGGTCTGAATTTAGATTGCCTGCTGGTAGTGCATATGTGAATACAGCTTAAAAAAGGGTCTTCACACACCACATCTTAACAGACCTCTCATCTGCAGTGTGAAGGAGGCAGGCAAGCAGAACTGTTTCCGTTCTACAGGCAATAAAGCTGAGATTCATAAGAATAAAGTGAGACATTCCACTCAGCAGGTAGGTTTACTTGGAATTCTCTGAATGAAAAACAGATTCTGGTAACTTCTGAGGGTTTTTGTCAGCTTGAAAGGGTTAGATGATTCCTATACCTTTCTTCTGATGCTTGTAGATTTCCAGCTGCCGCTGCTGCTGCAACCTCAGAGTATTAATAATGGCCACTGTGAGTCTCAGGGCCTCTTTTGGATAACCATGAGATCGCAGGGCATCAACCCGAGCACAAGCAGTAGGCACATGCTCTATCAGATAAGAAGAAAATATTTTGGTTGAGTGAAAATTTCAAACCAGAAAATCTTACATTAAAAAAATCCAAGCTAATACTTTATTCAACTCTAAGTGCAATTAGAAAATCATAATACATTTTTCTTATGAAACAAGATGATTCAGAACCAGTTCATTGTACCATATTAAAAAATTAAATATTGGGCCGGGAGTGGTGGAACATACCTTTGGTCCCAGCACTTGGGAGGCAGAGGTAGGAGGATTGCCTTGAGTTCAAGGTCACCCTAAGACTACATAGCTAATTCCAGGTCAGCCTGGGCTAGAGAGAGACCCTACCTTGAAAAAAACAAAATGAAACAAAAAAATTAAAAATTGGGGCTGGAGAGATGGTTCAGCAGTTAAGGTGCTTGCCCGAAAAGCCTAAGAACATGAGTTTGATTTCCCAGTGCCCATGTAAAGTCAGATGCACAAGGTGGTGCATGCATCTCGTGTTGTTTGCAGTAGCTGGAGGCCCCGGTACACCCATTCTTTCTCTCTCTGTTCTATCTCTGCTTGTGAATAAAATTATTTTAAAAAATAAATATTGAGCCGGGCGTGGTGGTGCACGCCTTTAATCCCAGCACTTGGGAGGCAGAGGTAGGAGGATTGCTGTGAGTTCAAGGCCAGCCTGAGACTACACAGTGAATTCCAGGTCAGCCTGGACTAGAGCGAGACCCTACCTCGAAAAACCAAAAAAAAAAAAAAAAAAAAAAAATTGGCCGGGTGTGGTGGCACATGCCTTTAATCCTAGCACTCAGGAGGCAAAGGTACAAGGATTGCCATGAGTTCGAGGCCACCTTGAGACTACATAGTGAATTCCAGGTCAGTCTGGGCTAGAGTGAGAACCCTTCCTCAAAAAACCAAAAAATTACAATATACTTGGTAATAGAGATAAAATCAGAAAGATCTTCAGTTTGTTTTGCATGGAAAAACTCATGCTTGACAAAAAGAGTTTCTATTTAGTCCAGTTTCTCAAAGTCAATCTGATTATCTACTTGAAACAGGAACTTTGTGTGTGTGCGGGATGTGTGGTATGGTGTGTGTGGTACATTCACCTGCATCACAGATGTGTGTGCCCCATTTGTGTGGAGGAGAAGGCAAGGGGAGAACATCGAGAGTTTTCTTTTCACTAACATGCTTTCTTGAGATGGGGTCTCTCACTGATCCTGGAACTTGCTGTTTTCGTGAGCCCCAATGAGTCTCTCGTCTCTGCTCCCTGCAAAACTTGGGTTACAGATATGTGCGGCCATTCTCAGCACTTTATGTGGATGCTGGAAATTGAACTTGGGGAGTCTCAGGCCCTCTCAGACACTCATACTTGTGTGTCAAGTGCTCTTACCTACTGAACCATCTTTCTCACAGTGTTGTGGTACAATGAAGGGCACAGAACCAGGCTGACACAATGTAGTATGTCTCTGTGGACATGTATTATAGGAATCCAGTGGAGACAACAACTCGCTACCAAAGGGAAAAGCCTAATTATCAAATGATTTTTTTTCTTTTTGAGACAGGGTCTCATGTAGCCCAGGCTGTCTATGAATAAATCATATAGCTGAGACTGGCCTTAAATGCCTGATCCTCTTATGTTCACCTCCCAAGTACTGGGATTACATGCATGTGCCACCATGCCCAGCTTTATTACTAAATGATTAATATATGCATTTGTCAGTCTAGTTAGTTCCTGAAGACCTTTTACATGCCAGGCAGTATGCTGGACCAGGTAGAAGCTGGGTGTGGTGGTATATGTCTGTAATCCCAGTGCTGGAGAGGTGGAAGCAGGAGGATCCCTGGAGCTCACTATCCAGCTAGTCCAGGCTAATCAGCATGCTCCAGGCTAATGACAGACTCAAAAAGAGGTAGACTTCATATCTAAGGATGATACCCTAGGCTGTCCTCTGACCTCCACATGTGTAAGCACACACATACATGCACACTCCCACAAACTCACTCCCACAAACTCACTCCCACCCACATATGAATACACACACATACACCATATACACATATACATGCAAAAATAATTATATACCATTTCACTGAATTAATTCATTTACTGGATTAATCAATTTCATATTATTGTTGGACATTTAGGTGGTTCCAAATTATCACATCCATACATTATATCTATGCTCTAATGAACCCCTTGGCTGTATTCATATTCTTAATTATAGCCTGGGATAAATTCTAATTTGTAAAATTCTTTGACCAAATAGTATGAATGTATTTCAAAGGCTTTTGATAGTTATTGCTGAAATATCCTTCAGAAAGGCTGCAGGCACTTATATTTCTATTTTTACATGCTTGTTAGGTTTATGTTTTAATAGTACTGGATTAAGACTGGGGATAGAGCTCAATGGTAGAGGTTTGCTTAGCATGCATAAAGTCCTAGGTTCAACCCCCATAATGCAAATAAATAAGTAAAATATAAATAAACAGAAAAGTAAGGTGTGTTGGCTCTCTAAGGAGGAAAGATGACTAGCTGGGTCTTCAGGTGGTGACCCACAGTGAGTTTGGCCAAGGCTTTGAGAGAGGGACAGGGATATACCTAGACTCAGCAGGAGTTTGAAAAAGACAAAAATATGAGATAAGGGATGAAGGAAGAGAATTGGTATAAAACAATGAAAATCTGTCAGAAAAATGAGAATTTTAGCTGGCATGGTGGCATATGCTTATAATCCCAGCAATCAGGAGACTGAGGCAGGAGATCGCAAGTTTGAGCCCAGCATGGGTCACAGAGCAACAGCCTATCTAAAAAACAAAAGCAAAAGCCAAACCACACACAAAAAAAGCACTTTAAAAAAGAATGTTTATTTTGGAATGGGTGTTGTCTAATAAAGTTGAGGACAAACTGACTGTAAACCAGAAAGCAATTTCAGAGGTAGGTTTAAAGTTGGAATGAGCTGGGCGTGGTGGCGCACACCTTTAATCCCAGCACTCGGGAGGCAGAGGTAGGAGGATTGCCGTGAGTTCGAGGCCAGCCTGAGACTACAAAGTGAATTCTAGGTCAGCCTGAACTAGAGCGAGACCCTACCTCGAAAAACCAAATAAATAAATAAATAAATAAATAAATAAATAAATAAATAAATAAATAAAGTTGGAATGAAAGTACTCTATGATGCCATGAAGAAAGTTAGGCTGGTGAGAAAGAGAAAAGGAAGACAGTTTAATGATGAATGCAGATCATGTCCTATAAGAAAATATAAGTTTCAAACATAGTGTTTTTTAAATATATATGTGTGTGTTATATATAATTTATTAATTTTTTAAATTTCTGAGCAGGAAGGGAATACACCAGGGCCTCTTGCTGCTGCAGACAAACTCCAGATACATGCACCACTTTGTACATCTGGTTTTATGTGGGTACTGGGGAATAGAACCTGGGTCTGCAGACTTTGTAAGCAAGTGCCTCCAACTAGTGAGCCATCTTCCCAGCCATCTATAGAAGAACACACACACACACACACACACACACACACACACACACACACACACACACACACACACAATTTCAGAACACAATATAATGCTGCTTAGTAACTGTTGACAGAGTATGAAATGATGCCTAATGGCTTTGTTAATACTCTTTGATATATATTAACTCCTTTATCTTCCCAAAACTTAGGGGACAGGATATAAATTTTCTATTTGAATTAGTATACCTTAGCTAAGCACATATGCAAATGGCTTAGGCTTCAAATAAACAACCCAAGTTGGTAATAAAGGCTCCAAATAAGTCCTGAAAGCCCTAAATTATAATTCATGTTTCTGGCACTTATGCAGATGACTCACCTGGGCCTGGCATGAAATAAGATTGGGCTCTGAATTCTTAAGAGGGCTAGACTTACCAAGCCACAGTGGCTGGCCATGGGAATTAAAGAGTAGTCGCTCATTTTCCCGCTGGCAGGCAGGAGCTGTATATATATCACTGCTGATTATTCGCTGTAGGTGGCTGTCCTGCCAGTGTAATTCACGGCCTTCGATGGCTCTGGTGAACACTGTTCGTCTTGGTCTGGGTAAGGAGTCTAGGGAGGAAATGTATCAGCATGGTGTTAATCTGAAGTTCTATCCCCAGGGTCTTCTGGCGGGTGGGAGTGGATCTCTATATATGGTATGTATGACAGCAATCATGCTGACTCCTTTTTAAAAAAAGTATTTATTTATTTATTTGCAAGCAGAGTGTGATAGAGAGAAGAGGGAGAGAGAATGGGTGTGCTGGGGCCTCCAGTCGCTGCAAACAAACTCCAGATGCATGCACCACTTTGTGTATCTGGCTTTATATAGGCATTGGGGAATTGAACCTGGGTTGTTAGGCTTTGAAGGAAAGTGCCTTAACTGCTGCCCTTGATTTCTTTTTGGATAGGCTTTATCTATGCCCTCAATCCAAAGGACTTTATTTAAGATCTATAAATGTCTTCCTGTTTCTGCATAAGACAAATTTCTACTGGGATTCAGAGCCACATGAAAACTCATAAAGGCAGTGGTGCTCAGCTGCTCAATAATGAAGGCATAAACCATTTTCTATAGAAGTCAGAGGAAGAAAGAAGCAGCTAGGTAATTTCCCTAAGTAATCCATTACTTGTTTCATTTGCAGCATGACCTTTATCAGACTATAAGGGCTTCAATGAAATTCATATTAAAAGCCGATATACATTGGTTTATAGTTTTTTTTATATTTTATTCATTCATTTTCAAGAATGAGAGAGAGAGAGAGAGAGAAAGAGAGAAAGAGAGAGAGAGAGAGAGCGCACCAGGGCCACCACCTTGTGGGTCTGGCCCATGTGGGTACTGGGGAATTGAACCCGGGGCCTTAGGCACTGGAGGCAAGTGTCTTAACCGCTGAGCCATCTCTCCAGCCCCTTGGTTTATAGTTTGATGCTGGTAAAAGACTAACTTGTCTTCTCACTGCCATCTCTCTTCAGAAAAAGGGCTCAGAGAAATCAATATACACAGATAAAGTAAGCTCTTCTTTTTCTTTTTTTTAAAAAACTTTAGTTTTAAATTTAATTTTATTTTTATTTTGGTGTATGTATATAGCATGGGGGGTGCCTACCCCTGTTGCATGAGGAGCCAGGAGACAATGGTTATCTTCTGTTATTGTTCTTCTGCCTTATTTCCCTGAGAGAGAATTTCTCATTGAACCTGGTGCTCCCCATTTTAAAAAAATATTTATTTACTTACAAGCAGAAGGAGAGAGAGAGAGAGAGAGAGAGAGAGAGAGAGAGAGAGAGAGAGAGAGAGAGAGAGAGAGAGAGAGAGAGAGAGAGAGAGAGAGAGAGAGAGAGGGAGAGAGAATGACAGAGAGAAGGAATGGGTACGCTAGGGCCTCTTGCCACTGCAAACAAATTCCAGATGCATGCATTGCTTTGTGCATCTGGCTTTATTTGGTACTGGGAATCAAACCCAGGTCATTAGGCTTTGTAGGCAAGTGCCTTAACCACTGAGACATCTCTCCATCTCCGCTCCCAATTTTTTTGTTAGACTGGCTGACCAGGGGAGCCCTAGTGATACTCTTGTTTTTTCCCACGTAAGCACAGGGGTTATAGGCATGAGGGACTATGCCCAGATTTTTACATGGGTGCTGGGAATTGAACTCAGATCCTCATGTTTGACCAGTAAGCATTTTTATTGCTGAGACATATCTACAGCCTCCCCCTCCCTTTTTTAAAGTAGGGTCTCACTCTAGATCAGGCTGATCTGGCACTCACTCTGTAGTCTCAGGCTGGCCTCCAACTCATAGATCCTCCTACCTCTGCCTCCCCGAGTGCTAGGATTAAAGGTGTTCACCATCATGCCCAACCTTCCAGTTCCTTTTAATTTTGTTTCTGTCTTTGTTTTGTTGAGGTAGGGTCTCATTCTAGTCCAGGCTAACCTGGAATTCACTATGTAGTCTCAGGCTGACCTTGAACTCCCAGCCATCCTGCTACTTATGCCTCCCAAGTGTTGGGATTAAAAGGGTGTGCCACCATGATTGACTACATTCTTTTTTAAATGTATTTGTGTGTGTTGCTGGGGCACACATGTGTCATGGTGTGTGAAGAGCAGAGGACAACTTCAAGCTGTGTGTGCTCTTTTTTTGATTGTATTTTTTAAAAATGTTTTATTTATTCATTTTCAAGCACAGAGATACAGAGAGAAAGAGAGAGAGAGAGAGAGAGAGAGAGAGAGAGAGAGAGAGAGAGAGAGAGAGAGAACACACCAGGGCCACCACCTTGTGGGTCTGGCTTATGTGGGACCTGGGGAATTGAACCCAGGGCCTTAGGCACTGGAGGCAAGTGCCTTAACCGCTGAGCCATTTCTCCAGCCCTGATTGTATTTTTTTTAATTGATCATATTGAGTTACAATATTTAGTGGGCAACAATGAGTTGTCATCCCCAATTCCCCGCTGCCCTCCCCTCCCCACTCCGCTGGATAACCTCCTCCATGGGTCGTCTGGATCAGTCCTTGTGACAGGGGACCATGGATAGCCTAGTATTCAGCCAGGTTCTCCTGGCCATGCCTCTGGATAATCTCCACATTATTTGTGACAGGGTCTCTTGCTGCTACAAACTAATGCCAGTCTAGCTGGATTCTCCTGGATTCTCCCACTGTCATGAGGCATTGGGATTATAGTGGCATGCACCACTTTGCATCCAACTTTATGTGGATTCTAGGGAGGACTGAACTTGGGCTGGCAAGCTTTGCAAGCAAGCACCTTTAGCTGCTGAGCCATATTCTCAGGCCCTCTTCTCTCTTTTTTAAAAGCACCTTCTTCTACCCCCTTTTAGACTGCTGAGACTGTTCAAATAAATAACCTGCTATTAGTTAACATTTTGTTGACAATATGTAAAAAAGGCTCAGAACAATGCCTGACTCATTACTAAATACAACCTGTACCCAGACTGTCTTAACTTATTCAACCTCACAATACAACATTTCCCCCATTTTGCAAATGAGTGAACACGTCCAGAGGGGCAAAGTCCCCATTGGGAATCCAGACTGGTTCTTCATCTGCATCTGGAATTCCCAACATAGGTTACTTCTACCTTCTCAAGTGGCTTGTAAACTCTCCTTCAGCTCATCTTTTTTTGGTAGGGGGTATTTAAAACATGGTCTCAAAGTCATTCTGTAGCTGAGGTTAGCCTTGAACTTAGATCTTCTAGTCTCTGCCTCCTAAGTGTTGCAATTACAGGCATGTGTCCCCATGCCAGGTTCCATAAGCTCAGTTTTTTTTGTTTTGTTTTGGGTTTTCAAGGTAGGGTCTTACTCTAGCCCAGGCTGACCTAGAATTCACTATGTCATCTTGGGGTGGTCTCGAACCCACGGCAATCCTTCTACCTCTGCCTCAGCAGTGCTGGGATTAAAGGTGTGCACCATCTAGCTATAAGCCATGCCTAACTATAAACTCAGCTTTTAAAACAAAATATTTATTTATTTGAAAGAGAAAAAAGAGGCAGAGAGAGAAAGGCAGGGAAGGAGGGAAAGAAAGAGAGAGAGGGAAGGTGGGATGAAGGAGAGAGAGAAAGAGAGAGAGAGAATGGATGTGCCACCTTATATATCTGGCTTTATGTGGGTACTGGAGAGTTGAACTCGGGTCCTTCTGCTTTGCAGTTAAATGCCTTAACTGCTGCCATCTCTGAGCCCTATAAGCTCAGTTTTTAAGGGAAGAACACAGTGAACAAAACAGAAGATCTTCACAAACTAAGGATTAAGTGAACTCATGAAAATGACAGTCAAGAAAATGAAAAACCATAGAAATCATTAAATTGATGCTTTGCTAGAATGGCAGTTGAAACTACTTGGGATCAAGAAGTAAACTACACAGATGCTTTCAGAGATACCCAAATTAGGTGTGCATGTATTGATTTATATGGGAAAAACCAGGAAGAATCAGAGAGTTCAGACTGAACATGAAAAAAAAAAACACCCATATTCATTCACTTAAGAAAAGTCAAAAAAAAAAAAAAGTCCTTAGACAAAGACCCCTAAGCTCACAACCTTAAAGCAGCCTTAATACTCACCCACCACGACTCAGGGAACTGAGCGGAAGAGGGAGCAGAAAGATTGTGAGAGCCGTGGTGGGGGAGACGGTCCGGAGGCATGGCACCCCTCAGTAAAACATACTAGGACCAGGAGAACCAGACTGAATACTAGGCTATCCATGGTCCCCTGCCCCAAGGACTGATCCAGCCGGCCCACGGAGGAGGATATCCAGCTGATTGGGGATGGGGAGGGGGGCATCGGGGAACTGGGGATAACAACTCATTGTTTGCCCATTAAATAATGTAACTCGTTATGGACAATAAATATATATTAAAAAAAAGAAAAGTCCTTGGAATCTGGTCATCTCTTTACAATTTAACATCCCACAGAGGATGGGCTCAGGTGATTAAGGATGGTATTAGAGTAGCACTTCTTGAAACTGACTCTCCATGTTGTTCCTCAATGGAGCCCATTTTTAAAAAAATAACTTATTTCATAGTTCTATTTTAATTTCGTGTCTCAGAGCATACATCATTAATTAAGAGGTGCTGGGTAAAGGTTATAAAAAAGAAAGAAGGGCTGAAGAAGTGGCTTAGCAGTTAAGGCGCTTGCCTGCAACACAGAAGGACCTGAGTTCGATTCCCCAGTGCCCATGTACAGCCAGATGCACAAGAAGGCGCATGTGTCTGGAGTTCATTTACAGTGGCTGGAGGCCCTGGCATGCCCATTCTCTCTCTCTCTCTGTCTCTCTCAAATAAATAAATATTTTTTTTAAAAAAGAAACACTTAGGATAAGAGCACAGTGGTGTGTCTACTGGCTAGAATCTCAGCTTTCTGATGAACTGTTAATTTGCCATGGTCTGCTCAGCATGCAGTGGAGCCTGGGTTTCCACTGTTTTACAAATCACCAATCATCAAATAATCATGCCTAATACATAGCAGATAGTGCTGTAGGTGCTCAGGGTATATAAAATCTCTGTCTTTACATTCAAGTGGGGAGAGATATCTAAAGATATAGTATGACAGATATATCATAAGGGTCTAAATAATATAGAAAAGACAGAGTTAGGAGAAAGGCAAGCTGATGTTAGACATTTTATAGTCTCTAATAATTTATGTACAAATACATTTATGTACGAATAATAACATTTGTACAATTGGGTGCAGTGGTGTGTGCCTGTAGTCTTAGCTACTCAGTAGGCTGACTGAGGAGGAGCAATTGAGCCAGGAATGAAACAAAAAGGGTGGCTGGAGAGATGGCTTAGTGGTTAAGGCCTTTGCTTACAAAGCAGAAAGACCGAAGTTCGATTCCCCAGTACCCACATAAAGCCAGATGTACAATGGCGCATGTCTCTGGAGTTTGTTTGCAGTCGCTGGAGGCCCTAGCGTGTTCATTCTCTCTATCTGCCTCTCTCTCTTTGTCTCTCAAGTAAATAAATATTTTAAAAAGAGAAAAAAGGAGGGAGGGGTAACATTTGAATAGAAATGTGCAGAAACTGAAGGACAACTGAAGAACATCAGAGGTGGAAGAAATAGGAAGCACTAAATTCTGAGGTGGTAATATATCTAGAGAAACCACGCCCGGCTCGTGCACGCCTTTAATCCCAGCACTCATTAATCCCAGCATTCAGGAGGCAGAGGTAGGAGGATCGCCGTGAGTTCAAGGCCACCCTGAGACTACATAGTGAATTCCAGGTCAGCCTGGACTAGAGTGAGACCCTACCTTGAAAAACCAAAAGAAAAAAAAAAAAGGTGAGCGAGAAGAATCAGGAGTGCAGTGGGAGTTGGAGGCAGGAGGATCAAGGATTTGAGGCCATCCTGTGCTTGCCTCAAAAAATCTCATTCTGGAGCTGGAGAGATGGCTCAGTGGTTCAGGCGATTGCTTGCAGAAGCCTAACAACCTCAGTTTGATTGCCCAGTTCCCACAGTGGTGCATGTGTCTGAGAGATTAATATATAGAGATGGTTTAAGCACTTCCTGTGAGAGCATGATGGCCTGAGGAGGCATGAGAGACCACTGGAGTTTGAGCCCCAGGATCCACATTAATAAGCTGGGTGTAACCACACATGCCTGTAACCCCAGTTCCATAGGGGAGCAGAGATCTGAGAATTGCTAGAGTTCACAAAAAACCTCAAGTGTCAAGATCAGTAAGAAACTCTAGCTCAAGTAAGAATGGGCATGTGGTGCTTTATTAGGTATCCCCCATAAACTCATGGGTTTTGAATGCTTGATTCATAGCTGATGGCACTTTGGGAGGTGGAACTTTGCTGGAGGAGGTGTGTTAAGAGGCCTCAGCTCACTCCTGATGTTGACAGGAGGTGATGTTCAGCCTCCACTCTACCATCTTTTCCCTGTCACCATGCAGCTTTCCCTTACAACTTTTTTTTTTTCTTTTTTTTTTTTTTTTTCCCTTACAACTTTTGTAAGGCAAAATAAAACCATTCTTCCCACCAGCTGCTTTTGGTTGGGTGCTTTATCCCAGCAGCACAAAGGTAACCAACCACAACAGGGCAGAAGACTGATGAAGCTGGACTCCCAACATTCCACTCTAGCCACCTAGATGAGTGCATGGGCGCCATTTAGGCACATACCATGCATACACTACACATATACATCCCACATTACACACACAAGCAAAACAAAAAAGGCACTCAATCTATAAGACTTGAGTTTAGAGAAAAAAATCTGCTGGGCAAGAGATATACATGAGAGTCAAACACATACATATTTATTAAAGTAATGCAATCACCAAAGCAGCTTAGAAAGGGAAGTGCCCTAATGACTGAGTGATGGACATTTAAAGCATTTTTAGGTTGGGAAGTGGAGAGGAGACAGTAAAGCAGACTTGGAAGGGAAGCAGTCATGAGAACCAAGAGAACATGGTTATTAATCAAATGGTGAGGATGCCTCAGGGAATGGTCAATGAGCATATTGGCAAAAGGTCAATTAAGACTCTGACAGAAAATTAGGGTGGGGACAAAAACCTGACTGAATGTACTCAAGGGAGAATCAGAGAACAGAAGAAATGGAGATGGTAAATATATACTATTCTGTGAATGATTTTTCTCCTTCCCTCCCTTTTTAGAGTATTTCCATTTGAGGGGAGTTGGGAGACTTAATGAAGTGACAAAAGTATCACCTTTTTATGGCTCATTACATTAGTTATTCTTTTTTTCTAGTTCTTTTATTTATTGATGACATCTATTAAGCCATGAATTCATAGGGAATAGATTCCAGCAGCTTGGGCTCCTTTCCATTAGTCCTCACAAAGTGTGCTTCTCTGGGCGGAGCAGGCTGGCGCTTCAGCTGCACCCACGTTCCTTTCTCTTTGGCTTCCTTCTTCTTTTAATCATTTTCCTTCACACATTTCAGGAAGCTGTCTCGGCTCTTAGAGTGCTTAATATGCTCGATATGCACATTAATCCTCTTGGCAAGAATCTTGCCCTTAACTTGCTTGTTTACAACAATGCCAACAGCATGCTGAGTAACATTGTAGACTCTTCCAGTCTTCCCATGGTAACATTTATGGGGCATTCCTTTTTGGACAGTACCCATTCCCTTGATGTCTACAATATCACTCTTCTTGTAGATTTGCATATAAGTGGCCAAAGGAACAACTCCATGTTTTCAGAAAGGCCTAGAGAACATGTACCGAGTGCCTCTCTTCTTTCCCTTTGTGTTTGTCATTTTGGCCAATTACTGGAAGATGGCGGTTCCGCAGTTATTCTTAAATATACTGAGAACTAATTATGGCACAGTGGAAGCTAACCAAGCAAAAACAATTATTTAGGTTTTCTCTTTGAGGTTAAAAATGTCAATAGTTATTACTTAAAAGAAAAGGAAAAAGAAGTCGGGCGTGGTGGTGCATGCCTTTAATCCCAGCACTCGGGAGGCAGAGGTAGGAGGATTGCTGTGAGTTCAAGGCCACCCTGAGACTACATAGTGAATTCCAGGTCAGCCTGGGCTAGAGCGAGACCCTACCTCGAAAAACCAAAAAAAAAAAAAAAAAAAAAAAAAAAAAAAAAAAAAAAAAAAAAAAAAAAAAAAAAAAAAAAAAAAAAAAAAAAAAAAAAAAAAAAAA
>PVHP010028921.1:0-22759 GCA_004024765.1 Zapus hudsonius | reverse complement strand
TCCCACATCCAATTTCCCCATCCAACTCCCCTTTTCCTGATCTACTAAATTAGAATAAATGTGTAATTAAAATTTAATTCTGTCCCTGTGTACAATTCTTTGACATTAGAGGACACGAACTCGGAGTAGGAGGAGGGGGAAGGGAGGATTCCAAAACTCTCTCTCTCTCCCCGCGTTGCTTACAATTATTAATTAACAGTAACCCGTATCATGTTGACACATTCTGCTGATCTTCTAAGACTTTCTTAGGTTGTGTCTGTCCATGCAAAGTGTGCAGACTTAGAGGTCTGTGAGGACTATCTTACCTTCAAAGCCTAAGGAGGAACGAAGGGAAAAGGAAGGAAGCAAGAAAGGAAGAAAGGAGGGAGGGAGGAAGGAGGAGAGGAATAAAGGGAGGAAAGGAAGAAAGAAAGGAAATGCTTGGTTCTATTTTTCTTCCATTGTTTAAGTGGATATGTATGTGGGAATAGCCTCAGTAAAGTCCTATGGACTTAATAGTACTGTTGAGGCTCTGGGAAAGCTAGGAGGAGTCTTTTTGACAGGGAGAGCATATACGGGATCTAAATGTTCTAATTTTTATTCACTGCTTATAAGAGGGGCAGCATGTATCTAGGATTTGCAGACAAAAGAATGCGCACCAGCCTTGGAAGAAGGACAGGGAGTCATGGGTAATGAGCAGAGCACTCAAAATGCCTCCTCACCCCTGTCTGCATCTAGGAAAAATAGAAAGCATATTAAGAACAGGAAGAAGCTATTTAGCCTAACTTTCCCATCTTCGTGGGATTTACTTTAATCACATTTTTCAGCTCTTTCACCATCACCACACTTCCTGACTTCTTAAATGGATCTAGGTGTCTCTCTCAAGCCTGTGCTGTTCTCATGTGGGCTCCATGGCCTGGCCTCTGATAAGCTATTCCATATGGTTGGGACCCTTTGTTCTCACAGTGCTAGGTTTTCCAAGTTCCCAGTGTCTTTGAGTTACTTATTTTTTTCAATGAGTTCTTCAGTGATTTGCACCTGATGTTAATATCCAAATTATTTTCTCACTTGTATCATGTCCATTTCTAATTTTTCAAATATTTGATCAAGAGCTCTCCCATGTAGGTTTGCCAAATAGAACAAGAAGTGACATATGTGGAATCTTAGTTCTCTGGGTAACCTCTCAGAGACCATTTTGTGTCCCCTGCTCAGAATGAACAAATTCTAACACTTTCATCATAATAAGTCAAAGGAGCACAAGTCCAAATGTTTTGAGGCCACCTGTCATTTGTTCACCTACTGTTTATTCCAAGCCAGTTTTTGGGAACTGTGGTTAATCAGAGGAAAGCTCATGATTCTGGGAAATAAAATGTGGAAGATTCCTCAGGTAGAAGTTGGAAGTGAGTTGAGGTGGCTGCCCTTCCTTTCCCTGTCAGAAGAGGTAGCAGAGTGAGGAGGTTGTTCCACCAGGCATTTGTTTGATGTGGGTGCTTTAAATAACTTTACTCTTTCTTTTGAAAGAAACCAGTGCTAAAAATACAGGGAGCCTAATGGTTGCATTCACATCTATTCCAGACTAATGCACCTAGGAAATAGCAGGGGATAAAGCAGTGGTTTTACTGCTATATATTAGAATCACCTGGGGAGCCTTTAAAACCTACTTGTCCCCAGGACCCTAGGGCTTCTGCTCTCATTGGCCTGGGATGGAGCCTCAGTGTTGGGAGATTTTACAGCTCCCCAGGCAATTCTAATGTGCAGCCAAGGTTAAGAGACAATGGTGTGAAGGGAAGAACCTAGCCTTTGTGGTTACCCAGAACTAGGTTCAAATCCTGACTGGGCCCTTTAATAACAGTGGAATCTCTTGAGCTTCAGTTTCGTGTCTATAAACTAGGGCTAACAATACTACCTCTATATTGAGGGAATGAGCTAATGTATATAAAACTTAATGCCTGGCACACAAATTGCTCCAATACAGGCATGCTATCTGAAACCATTATGCTCCAACAATTTATAGAAACAATCCCTATTTAAATTTTTGTATGGATAAAACTACAGCAGGTAATTTTTAAAAAGCTCATGAGGAACAAAATTTAATTAAAATTTCAACATTTGAGTTGAAATTTGGTCAACTCAAATTTCTAGGCTCTCTGGTCAGTTTAGAAGAGTTTGATAACATGTTACTTCAGTGACAAGAACTTAAAAAGTGAGACAAAGGGATGGAGAGATTGCTCAGCAGTTAAGGCACTTGCCTGCAAAGCCTAATGACAGTTTTTGATTCCCCAGTACCCATATAAAGCCAGAATCACAGATTGGTGCATGCATCTGGAGTTTGTTTGCAGCGGCTGGAGTCACTGCCATGTCCAATCTCTCTCCCTCTTTGAAACCTTCTGCAGGGGGACCCAGATTGCTAAGGGATGGGAGCATTCCTCCAGGGACCCCAACTTGCTGAGGGCAGGGAGCCTTCTGCCAGGTAACCCAACTTGATGAGGGCAGGGAACCTTCCAACGGGAAGCCAGTTCATCTCTATCAATGTAAGTAGTCATCCACTGGGGAAGCTCTCTGAGGGTAGGGAGAATTCTGCTCTGGAGTCACCTTGGTGAGGGTAGGGATCCTTCCACTGGGTAAGTGTGTTCTCTTGGAGGTCAGGGAGCAGCTGTGGAAGAATGTGCCCAGAGGGCAGGTAGATGTGGGGAAACACTTGGGGTGTGTAGTCACAGGTGAGCCTACAGTCCACCCCTGGACGCTTCCATTGATTGACACCAAGTCCCACTTCTGGCCACCTACAAAATGTTCCTGCTCTGGTTGCCGAGAAAGGCACCTGTGCTTTCTGGGCACCAGAATTTTTGGGGCTTTTATATGCCGTGCTGGTGAGGGGCAAGGTGCCTTTGGGGCCTGTGTGTTCTGGGCACCAGTGTGTTTGGGGCCAGTGAACCTGTGCTCTAAGGGTGACAGTGTGTGCAAGGCCTGTGCAGCCCAGACTGGTGAGGGACGGGGTGTGTTTGGGTCCTGTGCTGGGGAACGGAGGAGGCAGAGGGACAACTATTACTGCTACGGATCCCCCTGAGCCCCAGAGGCAAGGCACAGCAGTGATTACTGACAGAGGGGATTTCTGATCTCCAAAGCAACTTTAATAGCAGCACCAGCCCTGATTTTCAGGCACAAATGTAACCTCCACAACCCAGCATCAGTGGATCCACTGCCATCCCACTACAATCTCTCTCAAACCCAAAACAGAACACTCACTGAAGATCCTGCAAGGGATAATACTTGCTCTCTCCTTAAGAAAATTAGACTTTTATCAAAAGATGGGTAGATCCCAAAGCAAGAAGAACACAGCACAATAAGTAGAAAGCCCTACACCAAGGTTGCCTAGTCCCACAATGGAAGTCACTGGTGAGGACACAGAGGAGGCAACAGAGATTCAACCCCAAGATGAGAGAACGATAAGCTTAGGTCATAATTGTAAGAAGACTGATCAAGATAATGGCTGAGCTGGAAGCAGTCAAAAAAAAACCCACATAAATGAAGCGAAATACAATCAGACTGTATAGCACACAACATTTACAACCTTCACAACCAGGTGTAATTTAATTGAGAAAAATCAGCTGGACCTCAAAAGAGCAATACATGAATTGAAGGTAAGCCAACAACTAGAGTATCTCAACCACCATTTGACGAATCTGAATAAAGATATGATCAAATACAGGAAGGAATTCCAGAAAACATTAAGAAAATCAGACCTTGACCTGAAACTGGAACTAAACAAAGAGATGGGGATGAGGCCGAAAAATGTAATGGAAGACACAAATCAAACAGAGCTATTAAAAGCCTCTCTAGAATTCCTCATTACTAGAGTTTATAATCTGGAGGACAGAAACTCAGAGGTGGAAGACAAGACAGAAGAAATTGATCAGGATTATAAAAATTTGATAAGTAAAAAAAAATCATGTGAAAAGAATATGAGGAAACTGTGGGTACCCAAAACAGACCAAAAATCCAGATTATAGGATACCAGAAGGGAAAGAAATCCAGGCCAAAGTAATAGAGAGCATATTTAACAAAATTATTGAAAAAAAAACTTCCAATTCTTGAAAAGGAGAGGCCCATCCAGATACAAGAAGCCCACAGAACACCAGACAGGACCAAACATGAAATTCTCCAAGACACATCATAGATAAAACTCTAAACACTGAGTGTAATGAGAAGGTGCTGAAAGCAGCAAGAGAGAAACAACTTATTACATATAAAGGAAACTCCATCAAAGTTACCACAGATTTTTCAATGGAAACTATGGAAGCCAGGAAGGCTTAGAATGGAGGACTTCAAAGTCTAAAAAACTATGGCAGCCGGGTATGGTGGTGCACGCCTTTAATCCCAGCACTCAGGAGGCAGAGGTAGGAGGATTTCCATGAGTTCAAGGCCACACTGAGACTACATAGTGAATTCCAGGTCAGCCTGGACTACCTCAAAAAACAAAACAAAAAAAAAAATTAAAAAAAAGAAATAAAAAAAATTATGGCTTCCAACTCAAATTAGACACATTCCACATACCAAAACCAAATCCAGAGCAGATTAATCTTCTAAGCAAGCCTATTACATCCATTGAGATTGAAAATGTAATAAAAAAACCTCCCCAAAAGAAAAAGTACAGTTCCTGATGAATTCTCAGCCAAATTCTACCAAACCTTCATCATAGCACTGAAACCACTCTTTCTGAAGACTTTTCATGTAATTTGAGAACCGGAAATATTTTGAAACTCTTTCCATGAAGCTAGCATTATCTTAATATCAAAGCCAGACAGAGATACAGCAAGAAAGGAAAACTATAGAGCTCACAAACCGAATTCAACAACACATCAAAAGTATTAACCTCCTCAATCAAGTTAGCTTCATCCCAGGGATGCAGGAATGGTTCAACATATGGAAATCAAGTAATGTAATCCACCATATTAATAAACCTAATCTCTAGAACCACATCATCATTTCAATCAATGCAGAGAAGGCCTTTGACAAAATTCAACATTATTTCATGATCAAAATGCTGGAGAGGGGCTGGAGAGATGGCTCAGAGGTTAAGGCACTTGCCTCCAGTGCCTAAGGCCCGGATTCAATTCCCCAGGACCCACATAAGCCAGACCCGCAAGGTGGTGGCCCTGGTGCATTCTCTCTTCTCTCTCTTCTCTCTCTCTCTCTTCTCTCTCTCTCTCTCTCTCTCTCTCTCTCTCTCTCTCTCTCTCTGCTTGAAAATGAATAAATAAAATATTTTTTAAAATGCTGGAGAGACTGGACATAGAGAGCTTATACCTCAACATAATAAAGGCCATATATAAAACATCTAAAGCCCAAATCATACTCAGCAGAGAAAGACTCAAGGAGTTCCCACTAAAATTGGGAACAAGACAGGGGTGTCCACTCTCACCACTGCTCTTCAACATAGTGCTTGAAGTTCTAGCCCAAGCAATAAGACAAGAGAAAAATATAAAAGGGATACAAATTGGAAAGGAAGAAGTCAAACTATCCCTATTTGCAGAAGGATCCTATACATAACAGACCCAAAGGACAGTACCATAAACTCCTAAAGGTGATAAATTCCTTTAGCTAAGTGGCAGGATACAAAAGTAGCACATAAAAATCACTAGTCTTCATATATGCAAATGGCAATCATGCAGAAAAACAAATCACTGAGACTGTCCTATTTTCAGTAGCTTCCAAAAATCAATTACTTTGGAATAACATTAACCAAGGACATGAAAAACCTGTATAATAAAAACAGAAAAATGCTCAAGAAGGAAATTGATGATGACGTGAGAAAATGGAAAGAACTTCCATGCTCCTGGATAGGTAGCATTAACATTGTGAAAATGGAAATTCTTCCAAAAGCAATATACAGATTCAGTGCAATCCCAATAAAAAATCCCAGCATCATTCTTGGCTGAAATAGAAAAAATTATCTCAAGATTAATTTGGAATGGCAAAAGGCCTCAGATATCCAAAACTATCCTCAGTAAAAGAAGCTCCTTGGGAGGTATCACCATACCCAATCTAAAGTTATACTACAAAGCCATCATACCAAAAACAGCATGGTAGTGGCATAAAAACAGACAGACCAATGGAACAGAATTGAAGACCCTGCCCTAAGTTCGAATAACTATAGCTACTTGATCTTTGACAGAGTAGCATACAACGCTCACTGGAGAAAAACAGCATCTTCAACAAATGGTGCTGGGCAAATTGGATAAATACATGTAAAAACATTGAAACTAGACCCACTCCTCTCACTATGCACAAAAATCAACTCCAAATGGATTAAGAACTCAATAAGACCTGAAACCCTTAAAAACGTAGAATAAAAAAATAGGAGTAACTCTCCATGAGATAGGAGAAGGGGAAAACTTCCTGAACATGACCCCAGTAGCCCAGGAAATTCAACAATCATTCAAACATTAGGATCTCATCAAGCTAAAAAGCTTCTGTACAGACCAACATACCATACACAGAGCCAACAGACCACCATCGACTGGGAGAAAATCTTCACCAGCTATACAACAGGCAGAAGGCTAATATCTAGAACCTACAAAGAAGTAAAAAAAATAAATAATAAGAAAATCCAACACCCCACTCAAAAAATGGGGCAGTGATCTGAACAGGGAATTCACAGAGAATGAAATGCAAATGGCCAATTCTCATTTCAGAAAATGTTCAATGTCCTTAATCATCAGAGAAATGCAAATCAAAACTACAATGAGATTCCACCTTACTTCAGTCAGAATGGCAATCATTAAAAGAAGCTACCAACAATAGATGTTGGTGAGGATATGGGAATGTAAACTTGTACAGCCACTATGGAAATCAGTTGGAGGCTCCTGAAAAAGATGCATATAGAGCTACCAACAGACCCAACTATACCTCTACTGGGCATCTACCCACAAGGCTCCTCACTTCAGCACAGAAACATTTGCTCAACCATGTGTATAGTGGCTAAATTCACAATAGCTAAGAATTGGAATCAACCCCAATGTCCACCACTGGACGAATAGATATCAAAGTTGTGATGCAGATACGCTATGGAATTCTACTCTGCAGTAAGGAAAAATGACATAATGAAATTTGCAGGAAAGTGAAGAGACCTTGGGAGTTTGAGCTGATCACAAGTGACATGAAGGTTGGAGTGCCATGGCACTGCTGAAATATTCTAAGGAAGAAGCAAAGGAGCCCATGTTGCCTCTGCACTGGCCTGAGCAGGCCCTTCCAGGTTTGTCCCCACCCCTGGACATTTGTAAGAAGGGTTTTGATGAATCCAGAGGCAAAGGCAAGTGTAAAGTGTGTCACATGGAGAACTATGTAGGGAGGCAGAGTTTTTGAGAGCCCATGTTCTCTGCCATGAAAGCCTTATCAAAGAGGATTTGTCTGCTAGAAGTCATATCAGAGTTTGTGACTAAAGCCAGTAGGCATCAGTTAAGATCCTGTATGTTTCAGTTTATCACTGGGCCAGTTCCAGGGAAAGCATTTTATTTTTTAACATTACTCAAGCTGACCTTGAAAACCTGGGAGCCATCCTTCAATTCCTGAAAGGAACCCTACTGTTCTACTGTTTGGGGTTTGTATTAGTTACTTTGATGTCACTGTGACCTAAATACTTGACAAACAAGGAAAGAAAGATTTGCTTTGGCTCAGGGTTTCTAAGGGTTCAGCCCATGATTACTTGGCCCTGTGCACTTGATCAGAGCATCGTGGCAGAGGAGTAGTTAATAGGACATCTGCTCACATTCCAGCAGAACGGAAATAGGGAGCAACAGAAAGCAGGAATCAACAGGAAGTGGCTATAGATAATATAACTCCCAAGGACCCACCAGCAGTGATCTACTTCCTCCAGCTATGCCCCGCCCCCAAAATTTTCTAGAACCTCTCAAATATAGTTTTATTAGCTGGGTACCAAGCATTTAAAACATGAACTATTGGGAAACATTTCAGATTCAAACCATAAAGGCTGTAATTAACTAAGAGTTCAGGTACATGGTAATATGCCTATTATATCAGTTACTTTCTCATTGCTATGGAAAAATACCTTACTGGGAGCAGCATATGGAAGGAAAGTATTTCTGGTTTATAGTTTTGAGAGAGGAAGTTTCTATTTTGGTGGTGAAGGCATGTCCAGAGCAGACAGCCAGTGTCACATTTTCACACCAGCAGAGAAGTAGAGGGAGCAAGCAGGGCTGGACAGTACACCTCAAGGCTCACCCCCAGTGACACACATCCTCCCTCAAGGCTCCATCCTCTAAAGGTTCCATAACCTTCCCAAACAGTGCCACCAACTGGGGATTAAGTATTCAAACACATGAGTCTATGGGGGACATTTTATATTCAAACTACCACAAAGGTAGCTTTGGTAATTCTAAGATTGTGATTCTTGAAGGATCTTGTTCTTTTAAGCTCCTTGTTTGTGTGAACAACCCTGTCCTATTGGAGCCTTGGTCACTGATCAGCTATTTGATATAAACAAGTCACTTTTTCCTAGGCTTTAGCAAAATGATAAATCAAAGAAGCCTGAATGGTCACTCAGCAAATACTTACTGAGCATTTATTATGAGCTAGTCACTTACTAAACTTGTGCTCCATTTTATTTATTTATTTACTGACACAGTCTCTTGCTGAACCCAGAGCTAGCTGGCCAGTGTGGCCTGGGGAATCCTCCTGTCTCCATCTCCCCAGCACTGGGATTATAGGCAAGCACTACCATGCCTGGCATTTACACAGGTGCTGGGGATCTGAACTCAAGTCCACATTCTTACATGTCAAGCACTTTACCAAGTGAACTGTCTCCCCAACTCAGGTGACCTTTCAGCACACATTCAAAACAGTCTCTCCAGATTGTTGAACTTGAAGCCCAGGTGTTGAGATTGAACTAAAGGAAGCCCCAAAGGGTTCTTAGTCCAGAAAGACAGACCACTGCAGAAACTTGCTTATGTGGTTTGGTGAAGCTAAGTGGAAATTAAATCCAGATTTGTCCCTGAAAAAGATAAATGCTCTTTAGAAGAGGGCTTTTTAAGAAATCTCCCTATAAGTAGCTTTTCTATATCAGTTTAGTGGATCAAAAGCCTACATGTGTGATTGGGTATATATGGAGGCAAATGACAGGCTTCAAGTACCTTGGGTTTGGTGCCTAATTATATCCAGCCTTGGCAAAGTTCAGGGCTTCAGTCAGCAGGAGGGGACAGGTTAGGCTGTGGTTTTTAATAAGCTGCCAAGTATTTTAGGCACAAAGTTCTTTCTGGAACTATCAGGCTCTAGAGGCCCTGACAGAAAGCAAACCTGAGGTTGGCCTGCATCTCTGTGAGTATGGAGCTGGCAGAGTGACTACAGACCAGATTGAGCCATAGATCAACTTGGGGTGGGGGAGGCTTAGTCCTCTGCGTGACTTAGACTCTGGTGTGTTCTAGTTTCTCTCTTGGTCTGTGTCTTTGGTGTCAGTGGCTCTCAGGAGGAAGGGTGTGCAGCCTGTGGCTGACATTCCTTCTTTAGCTTAGAGAATCCTTGGGTGTCTTCAGGGCCGCCTCCATTTGCCCGAGTAAAGCCAGCCACGCCAGCGAATCCCTTCCCAGTACCCACCCGTGGTTCTTCAGTGCCTGTGGACCTGAAGCTCTGGTTCTGATTATGCTCTGGTCTCAGCTGCCTGGACTTGATCTGCTAGGCACTTTCTACTTCCCTCCCTAACTTCAGATTTGTCCTATAACTTTTGGCCTGAGTGAATGATACCTGCACTTGCCATAGAGCCTAGAATATAAGTTACCTGTGCTATGGTGGACCTACTCCTGCCTGGAAGTCTGAAAATGTAAGTTGGAACCTCACCTCAACTTTAACTGGCAGTAAAACTTTAGGCAAATAATTTCTCTTCTATGGGATTCAGCTTCTCCCTCAAAATTAAGAGTGTGGGGCAAGGGAGCTAGCTCAGTGGATAAGAGCTTGCTATACAAGCATGACTATTGAGTTTGATCCCCAGCACCCATGTAAAAAAAAGCTGGGAATGACCTTGAACACCTATAACCTTAATGCTGAGGGGGCGGGCAGAGACAGTAAGATGGGGCTTGCTTTTCAGAAGCTCCAGTACACATGTGGAGACCAGAAAAAGCTGTTGGTCATCTTCCTCTATTGTTCTTGAATTTTCTGGAGATAGGAGCTCATCATTTTTCACTTAGACTGGTTGACCAGGGAGTCCCAGTGACCCTCTTGTCTCTCTCTCCTCAGCTCTGAGGTTACAGCCATGTGACACTATGCCCAGGCTGGGGATTGAACTCGGATCCTCATGCTTGTGTATTAAATGCTCTTATCCACTGAGCCACTTCCCCCTTCTATTTCCTTTAAAGGACATTCATTGAATCAACTGCTGGGACACTTTTTTCTTTTCTTGTTTTTGTTTTTTTGTTTTTTCCGAGGTAGAGTTTCACTCTAGTCCAGGCTGAGCTGGAATTCACTCTGTAGTCTCAGGGTGGCCTCGAACTCACGGTAATCCTCCTACCTCTGCCTCCCAAGTGCTGGGATTAAAGGCATGCGCCACCACGCCCGGCTACTTTTTTGTTTTTTTTTTTAATATCTGGTGTGGGTTTCTTGCAGGTCAAAATAGGGCCCCATCACTTTCCCCCTCCTTAAGAAGCAGTCACTTCCAACAGAAGTGACATTTTTATACCTGTGTATGATGTACACTGACCATTTGGTTTGTGGGTCAGTGGCCACCACAGAGGAGAGGTATCCCTGTCTTTGGTTGTGGCATCTGATCCACTTGGTTAGCTCAGGCTATTGGACGGGTTTTGCTAAAAATAATTGCCCTGGGTCAAGGCATCTTATGTGTTGCTTGGGGCTTCATGAGTCTGTGAGGAGAGAAGGGAGTGCCTCACTTGCTATATAAAGCCCTGACCTTAGACACATTTCTGCCTGTAGTCTTTTTTCCAACAGAGAAGTCCTTGTGTAACATTATAGGCATCAGACTTCCTTGGACCTTTGAGACTGAATGAGAAGGATATTTGGACTTGGTGAAAACCTCCATAGTTTGAATTTTTTTTTTTTTGAAAAATCCTTACTAATAAGCATTTTTCTTAACTGGTTAGTCTTGGAGCCCTGAATATATCTTGAGATGAGCAGCAATGGCAAGATGGGTATTGAGGACTTATTACAAAGTCTTGAATGTCCCCAGTCTAGAGGCCTGCCTCGTGGAGACCCCATTCATAATGGCCCATCCCTGTTTTTCCCACAGAGGGACCGACTTATTCCTAGTTGCTTGAAACTATTCTAATGTAGACTTAGTGGAGTGGTGAGGAACAAAGTATGAATGATTGATTACCTGTGAGTCTCAACCTGACCACTCCCCTGCCCTGTCTCTCCTCTTGTCCCCTCATCTGAGGTTTGCTGGATTTGCTTGTACTCTTTCCTTCTACCTCAAAGGAAGCCGTGCTCTTCAAAGCATTTCAGAATCTCTTCTACTTGATGATGCATATCAATGTTTATCTCTAGTGTCTGCTACCTTTAAAAATGTCACCATAACATCCACCAGAAATTTATTCACTACTCCATCATGTGACCGTATGACTACCGTCAAGAGATGAGTCTTCCAAGAGGAGCAGAAGAAATATGTGTTTCCCACCACTACAGGAACTTGTATTATTCAGGTTTGTAGAGTCACCATATGCTAAACTCAGCAAAGGGTACAGTGAAGATTGGTTTGTGTTAGGCTAAGGATGTAGCTCAATTGGAAGAGTGCTTACATAACATGCACGAGTCTATGGGTTCCAATTTCAGTATTGCATATACTACATAAACTGTACTGAAAAAACTGTACTGAATTATAGGTGGCACACACCTATAATCCCAGATTGAGAGGAGGTGGAGGCAGGAACACTAGAACTTCAAGGTCATTGTTGGGCACATAGAGTATGAGGCACTGTTTCAGAAAAACAGAGAAGGAACCATTAGGAAACACTATGCTGTAGTCCATGATAAGAAATCTAAAGTATCTGGGGAGTAACATGTATTTGTATCTGAAGTTCACTGTGAAATGAATCCAAATGAGATTGAAGGATGAGTTATGCATGAAATGTGGTGATAGGAAGAACTATAGTCGAACATTAACAGAAAGAAAGAAAAAAGGAAAGAAAGAAAGAAAGAAAGAAAGAAAGAAAGAAAGAAAGAAAGAAAGAAAGAAAGAAAGAAAGAAAGAAAGAAAAATGCACTCTCTCTGGGAGCACCAGACTGCGAGAGGACCTTCTGTCCCTCCTTTATCACCTCCAGGTGAGCTGGAGCAGTGTCACCTTGCTTCTCAGAATCTACTTCTGTGAGTGCTAGAGGTCATGTGGTTTAAGTATAAGATTGAGTGACTCTGGAGGCAAGGACAAGTCGATCTTTTAGTCTTTTCCTGCCACTCCCCCAACCACAGACAAACTGGAGCTCTAGCTCCTTTGGGACCCCTCCTTTCCTGCTGCCTGCCTGACTTTGACACATGTAGGGCTAAGAGTGAGATAAACATGCTATGCCCTAAGTCCTACTTTGTCACACTTTTCCAGAGATATATCCCACTGTAGCCTTGATCTGAGTCCAACCAAAACTGAGTCCAACAAGGAGTCACTGATAAAGCAATAGGGCTGACTTAGGTAGGTTGTGAAACTTTTTTTTTTTTTCTTCTTTTTTTTCATGTTTTTTTTTTTTTTTTAATTTATTGTCCATAATGAGTTACAACATTTAGTGGGCAAACAATGAGTTGTTATCCCCAATTCCCCACTGCCCTCCCCTCCCCCCTCCACTGGATAACCTCCTCCATTGTTCGTCTGGATCAGTCCTTGTGACAGGGGACCATGGATAGCCTAGTATTAGGGACTCCTGTATCAACAGACTGGCCTCCAACTTGATATGTAGTAGATAACCTTGAACTTCTGGTCCTTCCACCTCGACCTCCTGAGTGTTGGGATTATAGCATTGCACTACCACATTCTGTTTTCTTGGTGTGGTGCTAGGAACTCAGGGCATTGTGCAGACAAGACAAGCACTTCCCAGTCCAGTTTGTAAAAGTTTTTGATAGACATAAGACCAGGCAATGCAAAGCCTGAATTTACTGGAGTTTACATAATTCAGCTATAAGGTAATAACAAGGCCCAGGCAACAAAAAGTCCTTCCAGCTTATCGATGCAGCTGGCCCCTGCCAATCCTTTCATAAGACACCCATAGGCCACCCTGAACCCACCAATCCCCTTGCCACTTATCTCCCTGACTCACCTTCTTTCTTCTGCATAAAAGCGCACTCCCAAATCTAATAAATGAGCTGTTCACTGCAATTGTCTCCCGAGTGGCTATGCCAGTGTGCTTATGCTGTTCCAAGACTGCCCACCCAGCTCTGTGGATAAACAGAGGTTCAGTGCATAATGACCTCCCAAGTCATGGAACCACAGACTCTTCCACTTCAGCTTCTCCATACCTCTTCTCTCCTTTGTACCCATTTCCTAAAACCTATTTTGTGCCTCATTCCAAAGGATCAGAGACTCTGAATAGCATCACTGGAAAAACTACTAATGTTTGGTCCTTAGCCCTCCTCTCACACAGTGGAAGTCACTAGACACACCCCAATTCAGCTCAGTTTCCCTTACTGACAGTAATGCTATCATTCAACAAATGAATACCAGGCTGGAGAGATGCTCAGTGGTTAAAAGTACTTGCTTGCCAAGCCTGAAAGCCCAGTGACCTATGTTAGATTCCCCAGTACCCACATAAAGTGAGATGCACAAGGTGGTGCATGTGTCTGGAGTTTGTAGTGGCAGGAGGCCCTCGCATGCCCATTCTCTCTTTCTGTCTGCCTCTTTCTGTCTCTCTCTCTCTTTCAAATAAATAGAATAAAAATACTTCAAAAAGCAAAAACAAATGAACACTGAACGGCCAGTCACTCTATGCCAGATAGCAAATAAGGGTCTGGGGAAACAGAAAAAGGCTAATGTGAGCATGCATTAGTCTTTACCTTTGAGGTACACACTCAACCTAGAATTTTAGTTCCATGAAGGAGGCTAAAAGAGCCTCTGCTCTCAGCCTCCTCCCTCAGTCTCCCCTCCCCTAACTCCTAAGGCTTCCACTCTGTCATAGCCACATGCAACTAGGATGAATCTCCAAACAAGGCACAGTTATGGGAGGAAAGGATTTATTGAAGCTAAAGATCCAGGGGATGTTCCATAATGGCAAAAAGAGGCTGGCTGCCTTTCACACGTACAAGAAACCCATCACCATCACCATACACACACCAACAAAACAGGCAGGGGAAAAAGAGAGATTTCCTTCCCCTTTATATAGCCTTAGGGTGGGGTCTTGCAACCCTATCCCAGACTTATTGGCTTCCTGAGTCTCTGGAATGTCTTTCCTGTACTGCCCACTCAGGAAAGAATGTTTACTTCTAGCTCCTTTGAGCTTCCTTACATCCTGCCCCCTACTGATAGGCTGTCTTCCTGTGAACATCCTCAGAGATCCACCCAAGATTACTAAAAAGGTCAAGTTGACAACAAAACTTAACCATCACATACTCCCACAAATATGGATGTTCCTTGAGTCTATATTGCCAGCTCTTTCCTGAGTTCTATCACTTAGTATTGCCAACTGCTTCCTCAACATGTTCTGGACTTTCCATATGCCCTTCATAAATATGTGCCAGAATCTGAACTCAAGAGTTTTCTTTTAAATTGACACAGAGATTACAGTTTTATCTCTTCAATGAACTTTTTTTGTGGCTCATACTGGCACACTTTTTTGTTTACTTTTTGAAACAGAATTTTATGTAGCCCAGACTAGCCTCAAATTCACTTTGTAGCTGAGGATGACCTTGAAATTCTGATCCTCATACCTCTACCTCCTGGGATTAAAGGAATATACCATTATACCCAGTTTTATGTGCATGCAAACAAGCACTCTATCAATTGAGCTCCATTTCCATCCCTTCCAGGAAAGTTAATTGAACCTTTCTTGGTGTTTGCCTTTTGTACAAATTCCAAGCTCAGCTCTTATTATACTAACCTGTCATTTGTTTCTCTTAGGTGAGCTCTTTCAGGTGAGGTCCTTAAACTCCAGCATGACTATAACCATTTGCTTAACACCACATGACATGCATCAGGAGCTAAATTAAGGGCATCTCTATGATGCTCTGTTCAGGAATATTCCATAAAGCTTCACAGAAATGGTTATATTTACATATGATCTTAGAGAACAATAGGAAAAGTTTGTCAGTTGTTGGGAGAGTGGGACAGGGAGAGAAGGGGATACTTTTACCTCAAGAGAACAAGAGAACAGGGTCTGATGGTGATAGAATATATCATACTAAGTATGGTAGCTGGTTTGGTGTAGCTGAAGGGATAAGGAAGAAGTCAGGGGCTGGGGATGTAGTTCAGTGATAGAGTGCTCCTTGTTATACTTGGGGCTCTGGTTTGATGCTTAGGAGAGGGAATGGAGTGGGGAGAGAAAGAGAGAATGTGAAAGGGGAGGGGAAAAAGAAAGGAAAGGGAAGTTCGGTAGCTTGAATGTTAATGTATATCCCCATAGACTCCAGTGTTTTATTAAGCATGTAACTTGAATATCCAGCCACCTGTCTGGAGGAAGTGTCACTGGGCTTGGATCCTGGGATCCAGCCCAAAGGTGTGTTTGGGATCTCATCTCATTCCAGCCCAAAGGTGTGGAGAGCAGTGTGAGCTTGGATGAGGGTCTAAGAGTAGGTGGGAGGTTGGGGAGTGGAGGTCTTGGTCCTTGCTGACTGTTCATGTTTGCTACTTTTTGGTTTTTGCTGACCGATGGTGGTTTCTCTCTGCTTGGATCTGTGAAAGGGGGCCAGCTTCTTCTGTCATTGATGGAATTTACCCTGGATTTGTAAACTTGAAATAAATCCCTTCCTTCCATAAACTGTGTTTGGTTGGATGTTCATCCCAGCAACATGGAGATGACAACTACAGGAAGAAAAGGAAAAGATTCAGAGAGAGAGAGAGAGAGAGAGAGAGAGAGAGAGAGAGAGAGAGAGAGAGAGAGAGAGAGTAGGTATGGGACAAAACATCTTCAACAGTTATCTAGGACTTTGGCATTTAACCTGTTAATACAGTCAGAGGGGGATCATTGAGAGGTTTAAAATATGGGTACAACCTGACTAGCTGTGCATTGGAAAGATTACCCTGTTGCTGGGGTAGAGAATAGATTTCAGGACTAGGGGAAAGTGGAGGCAAAGAGACCAAGTAGTAGACTCTTACCATAGTTCAAGTGATAGACAATGCAGGCATGGACCAGAAAGGCATTGAAGAACAGTGAAACTGAACCCAGAGACAGAGTGCCTACCCTCCATGCCTGGGAGGAAGATTTAAGCCAGGTCCAGTGCTTAGGAATATTGAAAATATTTTATCAGTATGCTGCAGTTACAAATTTTATTACCTAGAGTACTAAGCCAGAAAACAATTCAAGGTGCTAAGCCTTTGTTGGGCTTATGGGTTATTGAGCAACATCCAAAACAGAATCTATAGGTTGTTTTTACTGATTGGAAATATGGTATGAGGAGCCAAAGAAGACTCCAGAGTTTGGACCCTTTTTGACTAAGTAGGCTTGGACTTGTGGGAGTAGGGTAAGGGGTGCCTGGGCATGCTGAGTGTGTGAGGTGCTGGGAAACACCCAAGTGGAGCCATCTGGGAGGAAAATAGATATATGGGCCTGGAGCCCAGGACAGATGTGGGCTGAAGATGGTGATCTGGGAGTTGCCAACTTGGAGACTGAGGTGAGGCCATCAGGCAGATGAGATCACCAGAGACTTTGTGTAGGAACAACAACAGAAAAATCTCTACTGAAGACAGAATCTTAAAGAAGATCAGATCAGAGTGATGGTCAGAGAGAAAAGAATTCATGAAGAGACAAAGAAGACATGGGGTTAAGAGTGGGGGAAATGAGTCATAGGAGACAAAACATAAAACAAGAAAATATTCAAAAAAAAAAAAAAAAACAGCCGGGCGTGGTGGCGCACGCCTTTAATCCCAGCAGAGGTGGGAGGATCACCATGAGTTCAAGGCCACTCTGAGACTACATAGTGAATTCCAGGTCAGCCTGGGCTAGAGTGAGACACTGCCTCGAAAAACAACAACAACAACAAAAATATATCATGGAGAAAGTATTCCAAAGGAGGTATACAAATAGGCAGCCAGCACAGGAAAAAGATGTTCAACATCATTAGTCATTAGAGAAATGCAAATAAAACCCACATTGAGGTATTACTTCACACCACTAGGATGGCTATAATTAAGATGGAAAATAACAAGTGTTGGCTGGGATGTGGAGAAATTGGAACCCTCATACATTGTTGGCAGGAATGTAAAATGGTGTGGCCACCTGAGAAAACGGCTTGGTGGTTCCTTGACAAGTTAAACAGAATTACCAAATGACCCTGCAATTCCACCCCTGGTATATGCTCAAGAGAATTTCAACATGTTCAAGCAAAAACACCCACACATATGTTCATAGCATCACCATTAAAATAGCCAAAAGGTGGAAAGGATCCAAATGCCCACCAACTGATGGATGGGTAAACACAATTTGTATTTGCACAAGGGAATATTATTCAGCCATAGATAGGGAAGGATATACTGATGCATGTTACAACATGGGTGAATTTGGGAACCATTATGGCTAAGTCACAAAAAGCAGACACCAAGGCCATGTGCTAGATAGCTCCAGTTATATGAAATACTTAGAATAGTCAAATAGATAAATCAAATTAGTGGGTGGCAACTAATGGGAACAGACACCAATTGAGAGTATCTCCTAAGGGACAATGAATTTCCATTGGGTAGATAAAAATGTTCTGTGCTTACATATTGGTGATGTTTTACACAACTTGATCAACATACTAAAGCATTTTGTATATGCAGTACTGGGGATTGAACCTGGGGCCTTGAACATGCTTAACAAGCAACATAACCCTGAGTTATATCCCAGGTCCCTAAAATCTTTTTAATTGTATGTTTACAAGGTTTAATTATCTGGCAAATGAATTGTGCCTCAATAAAACTGTTACCAAAACAGTGAATAATACCATGATCAGATTGTGTTAGCAATGCACAATGATGCCTTTTACTGGAGAAGAAAAGAAAATGAGCAAGATGGAAATGAATAGATTCCATTCAACAGGTCAAGTTTGTGAAGCTGGCCTTTAAGTGAAGATGCCAATGAGAAAAAGAAGAGAAAAGAAAACACTCTCAGCAACTATGTGTGAAGTGCTGGAGTGCCTGCTAGGCTGTTCAGGAGAGGACTGGCAGAGGCCTGACTGGGCTACTGGGCATTTAGAGCAGTTGAATTAGAAGGGTTTAGAGGGCACTGGAGCTGGAGATGTGGTTCAGTTGGTAGGATGCTTGCCTAGCACACACAAAGCCATGAGTTCCATCTCTGGCACCACAGAAAACCAAGTGTGAGCAAGATGATACCAGCACTGGGAGAATCAGAAGTTCAAGGTCATCTCTGGTTCCATAGGAATTTTGAGGCCAGCCTGGGTTACATGAGACAACTAAAAAAAATGAAACAAAGAAATCCTCAGGAGAACATGTGTGTGCTTGTGCATGCCTATAATCAGAACATTTGGTAGGCTGAGGCCTCAGGATTGCCACATGTTCAAGGCTTTCCTGAGCTGCAGAGTGAGACACTATATCAAAAAGAGGGTGGGGTGGGGCGATAGCTCAGTGCTTAAAAGTGCTTGCTTGCAAAGCCTTCAGCCTGGGTTCACAATCTCTCCCTCTCCTCTCTTAAATAAATAAGTAATAAATATAAAAATAAACCACATGCTGTGCCCCAGCCTAGCTGAGTAACCTTGAACTAAATTTTAGTAACCTTGAACTAAGTTTTAGTAACCATGACCTAAGTTTTAGAAACAAGCAGGGTGTGGGGGCACACACCTTTAACCCTAGCACACCTGTGTCCCCTGAGGCAGAGGTGATAAGCTTTGCTGCCTGAGTTCCTGTAACTGCATTCCTGTTTACTGAGCCCCCTTTGTGTAAGAGATAAGGCAATGCAACCCATCCCTAGATTGTATATAAGGTTGGATGCTGAAATAAAGTTTTGAGATCTGCTTGGACACTTCTCCAGGCTGCGTGTGATTGTCCAGCCGTCGTGCTCACCTTTCCTCGATGGAGTCAGGTCTCCTGCTGGCCAGAGAGACAGGCTCACTTAGCAGGGGGCCAGGGACCCGTGTGGTAAAATCTGGAGAAGCACCCAACAACCAAACACCCAAAATAAGCTAAACAAACAAAAAGACATGCTTAAGAAGGCAAGGAGAATATGAAATAGGTGCTGCATAGTTCTAAAAATAGACTCCTGTCCAAGAGACCCAGGAAAGGATGCCTCCCAAAGCCCCTTTTCTCAGTCATTTGGTCCACAGGTTATTTTCATGTGGATCTGATTACAAGGTTTTTCCTATGTCATTCCACAGGCATTCAAAAAAAGTTCTTGGCTCTTTGTGGGTGTAGAACTGGTCAGGCAGGGAGGAGTGGGACTTCAATGAGATTTTCTTGTTAGCCATTACTGGTAGACAAAGGCATTGTTCAGTAATGGATACACAACATTTCTCTAATGCAAGTGTATCTTCCTGAATGCTTGGACTATAAGCTGATACATGCACAGAGCTGTTCCCCACTGTACCAGCCATCACTCTTCCATCTATATAACCTGGGCTACAGCCTATGTGTGGCTTTGCCAAGTATATAGCTCTAAGAGGTACTCAAGATGTTAACGAGTTCCCCTGATATAACGCTTTCTTGGAAGACAATAGTAGTAGCCCTTCTGACCTCAAGGAGAGGTCCTCTCCAAGGGATAGCTGTCTAGTTCCTACTCATTGGATTGGGGCAAGTGGGAATAAAGGAATATCAACCATATCCATTGGTGTTAGAAACTGAAATGAATGGGACAATGATGTTTCTGGTGTGACTGAAACAATGTATCTTTCAGGGGAACCTATGGTTCAGTATGAGAACAACACTGATTCAGAACACCACAGAATGAGTGTGAGGTCTAATTAGGACCAGAGGTAGGAGTTTAGAGGAGTAGAGACCATTTGGAAAGTGAACTAGGGGCTGGATGAAGTAGTAGAGCTCTGAGTCTGGGCTAAGCTCAGCAGCAGAAGGCCTATGGGTCATGCCTTGGGTCATGTCCTGGCATGTGAAGCAAGAGGTTGGTGACATGTACAAAGGATAATAGCCAGGCAATCCAGGGAACATCACAGGTAAGGACAGAAGCCCAGGTGGTTTTTATGACATGCAGACTAAGGAGAAAGAAGACATACTAAGCCCGTGGACTAATGGATTAATCATGTGGAGTTGGTGAAATTGACATGCTGGACCGAAGCACTGTGGGAGAGGCATGAATGGAGACCAAGAGAGTGGTTATCTCATGGTGCAGAGGAGAAGGTAAGGGACTGAGGTCCAAACCCTGAATCATAGAAGGGGCTGGTAAAAAATAGACCATGAGGACAGGCCTGAGTATGGCAGGAAGGAATGGCAGGTGACAAATTACCAGTGGAAGGCTGGAGATGTAGCTCAGTTAGGAATGTTACCCCACACTGCATAAACCAGAAGTGATGGTACATACCTGTAATCCCAACATTTGACAGGTGGAGGCAGGAGGATCAGAAGTTTAAAGTGATCCTTGGCTATATGACAAGTATGAGACTAGCCAGCATAACATGAGAGCCTGTCTCAAAAACCTATCACTGGTGAGAACAGGGTAAGTGAAAGGAGGCCCTTCTGCTGGCTGCAGGGGAAGGCACATATGATCTTGGGTTAGAGGTCAGGCAGGAGGCATGGGGAGTCTCTGCTTCTTCTCCTTTTTCAAGAGGAGTTGAAGTTGTTGGGTGTCAGTGGCTCAGGGCCCTGGTGCATCATTTTATGACCCACTTCTCTTCTCACACTGGGTCTAAGCAATCTCCCTGTCATTCTGGCCTTTAGCTCACAGCTTGCTTGAGGGTCCTGCAGAGCCTTGCACCATATATGCCAACAGATGCCTGGAGTTCTGTGATCCCAAACCACTTACCCATGGCTGAGCTCGAGGCCTGGTGCAGCTATTTGACCACAGGATGCTGGTGTGACTGGAACTCCTTACTATTGCTAGAGTTTTTCTTCCTCCATCTCCCACTGTCCTATGCTGCTCTCTCTCTCTCTCTCTCTCTCTCTCTCTCTCTCTCTCTCTCTCTCCTCTCTCTCCCTCTCACACGCATCTTCCCTTTCTTCCTTGAATAGTATTCATTTCCTTTATTATATCTTTTAAAAATATTTTATTTATTCATTTGAGAGAGAGTGGGGAGGAAGGAAAGGAGGAAGGGAGTGAGAGACAGTCAGAGAGAGAGAGAGAGAAAGAGAGAGACAAAGAGAGAGAGAGAGAGAATGAGAATGTGTATGGGTGCACCATGGCCTCCTGCCACTGCAGGTAAACTCCAGACACATGCACCACTTTGTACATCTGGTTTTAAATGGGTACTAGGGAATCAAACCCAGGCTGCCAGGCTTTGCAAATAAGCATCCTTAACCACTGAGCAAACTTTCTAGCCCTATTGTATCTTTTTTGTGGTGCTGGGGATAGAACCAAGTTCCTAATGCATAATAGTCAAGTGCTCTACCACTGAGCTACATCCCTTTATTTGGGGGATTTCTTTTGAGACAGGGTCCCATATAGCCCAGGCTGGCCTTGAATGTGTGATCCTCTAACTCAGCCTCCCAAATTCTGGGACTATAGGTGTAAACCACCGTAACCAGTCTGACCTTGCCTTCTTGATGTTTCAAACTCACCACCCTTCTGCCTCAGACATCCAAGTGTTGGCATTACTGGTGTCCCCACCATGCCTAGTTAATATTAACAATAAAATTCAGAGCCAGATGTGGTAGAGCATACTTGTAATCACAGTACTTGAGAGGCTACTGCGCATGAGGATTTTGTTATTGGTTGCTGCTAATTAATAGTAAGCAACGCGGGGGGGGAGAGAGAGAGAGAGAGAGAGAGAGAGAGAGAGAGAGAGAGAGAGAGAGAGAGAGTTTTGGAATCCTCCCTTCCCCCTCCTCCTACTCCGAGTTCGTGTCCTCTAATGCCAAAGAATTGTACACAGGGACAGAATTAAATTTTAATTATACATTTATTTTAATTTAGTAGAGCAGGAAAAGGGGAGTTGGATGGGGAAATTGGATGTGGGAAGTCATAAAGTTTTCTCGCCACCAGTGTGGGGAAAACACGTTGTCAGAGAGTTCTCAGAGCTTTTACTATTTAGTTAGATAAGCAGTCCAAGAAAGATAACAGAAAAGCTCCCTTTATGAGAAAGAGAGGTTCATGAGAGAAACATCTGGAGCCTGCCCCCTACCCCAGCGGGGTAGGGCTGGGGTAGAGGTACAGGCCTTACCTCACTGAGGCCTGGGCCAGCAGTCCTTCTATTCCATTGCCATGTGGGACAAGAGAGCGAGTTCTCTAGGGGAGCTAGTTTTAAGTCCTCCCCACGTGAGTCAGAGGGACAGCTGATTGGTTCATATCAGACCAATCAGTTTTAGCACCTAGGTTGTAGCTCTAACTAGACACCTCCCATTTAAAGGGAGGGGCTGGAAGGAGGAGAAGCTGGTCTCTATACACACCTGACTGTCACATTCCCCCCTCTGAAGAAATAACCCTAACTGCTGTTAGGGTACTGGGGTGTGGATTTTGGAAAAAGAAGCATTAGAAAGTACGTACATGTTTAAAATAATTAAAGGCACAGAAGAAGTACATAGATGTTTAAGAAACAAGAATT